>JAJOZX010013827.1:0-15000 GCA_023014485.1 Bathynomus jamesi
ACCCAGTCGTCGTTTAGAGGATTAACTTCTGGTACTCCTATTGTACCCACCTCTTCAATGTTGTCTTCAGCCGCTAATGAATCTCTCATCTTTTCTTTGGAGTTTAGCGGTATTCAGAAGCTTAAAAAGATGCTAATAGACGGTATTTTATTTGTTTGGAAATTATCTTTTTATATTAAATAAGACGCCTTTCATTTTTATTGCACCCAAAATCGATTTAATCCAAACAAAACATTTGTTTGGCTTTTAGACTTACAAAGTAATGTATTCAAAATTATCGGGTTTAGTTCTGTTAAAATCCGGCTAAATAATGAAGTTAGTAGAAACTAAATTTGGTTTAGATTAAACATATATAAAAACTAATACATTTACTTGTAACTGGGTTTGACTTTATTCATGTGGACAATTTGAAAATGATTATTGAATGTAAATATAATCTTATATTTTTGTAATCTAAAGGAAAATTATTTTGAGGTACCATCATTTATTCTGTTCAATTTCAACAAAACTTGTTATCATATTTTTTTAGTACAGTACTTTAAAGCTAGTCCAAAAACCAAAGAAATTAGTTGTTTCAATTAAGGAATTTTTTTAGTATGGCCTATGTGAGTGTATACAGCATATTAAGTATCCTTCATTGGAGAAACATTTATTGCACTTATTCTTTCTGACTTTCTAAAGCTACAGGAATATTTCGCCATAGAGACATTATTAGCAAAGGACTCAGTAATACTAAGGGGCGGTACGAAAGTAATGCCTTTCATTGTATTCACGACCTGAAAAATAAGAGGCATTACTTTCGTACCGACCCTCGTACATTTATTCAACATCTTTATTTTTGTACGAGACGAGAGTTTAATCTAATACGAGATTAAAGTGGAAGAAATTGTGGACCCTCTTAATATCCCTTACGTACATACGAACCAGTGGTGGGCACCGTTAACCAAAAAGTTAACTTCGATAACGATAATCCGTTAACCCAATTTTTAACTCCGATAACGATAATTTTACTACAAAGTTAACGGAAGTTAACGATAATCCGTTAACGATAACTATTTATTTACTAACATTTAAAAAAATCAAGGAAAAAAGCTTTAAAACCCATAGAAAATGTTTATTTATGCAAAATCCAACAATAAATAGGTATTTAACTGTATTTTTATCAGTTTTGCAACTTTTTTGCTTAATAACTTTTTTTTTATTTTAATAAAAATGTACTGATTACATGTTTTGAAACCCTTGTAACCACTAACCATTAACTAAATTTTAATTTACCAGAGAATTATTATGGCGGGAACTGAAAGGTAAAATTAAATTTTAGGCACATTTATTAAAGACTATGACACAATGTGCTGGTTGCCCTTCAGAAAGACCAACTTCTCAAAGTTAGGCCCAACTGCCAGTCTTGACCTCCTGGGCCTCCCCAACCTCCCCTTGCGAGATCTGGAAGCAGACTGAAGTTATGGCGATTTGAATTCATTCGCGGAGCGGTGATCTTCCGTGAATGACTCCTCGCAGTTAACGTGTTAACGGACTTTAACAGACTAAATATCGAGTTATCGGAAGTTAACTGGTCCGATAACGATAAATGGAAATTAACTTCCGTTAATAGTCCGTTAAAAAAGTTAACTTCGTTAATTAACTGTTATCGGATTAACGCTTTAGTGCCCAACACTGATACGAACTAATAATATGTATAAGAAAATACCAAACACTTAAAAAAATGATTCCATCCATAGAATATATTTGACTGAAAGAAGTGCGTAAGCAACAGCAACAACAAGTAATATATATGGATTATAACATGTTTTTTTTCCTTACACGCTCGTGTACAGTATTTGTTAAGTATCCTTCCGCATGTATACGATATAATTTTCCGATATTCCTTTCTTTCATGTTTCAAGTTAGCTCGTAACCAAACTCTCTCTATTACGCTTTTGAAAAGTTGACGGGTGTGTTTTACGTTTTGAGAGGCAGGCGGGTCATTTGGTCGGTGAAGGCAAAAATATTCGAGTACCCCTTCATATAGACATTCGATGCGTGCTCAACAAGAAAAGTGTGTTGCTAAAATTGGCTAAAAACACAGCAGATAATTAGAGCATTCGATAATAAATCCAATTGAAATTTATATTGACCAAATTAACAATGTTTCCTGTGATAAAGCTCAATTAGGCTCCAATTACAGGTAATTTTTGCCTTGTTAAACACGTTTCTAACATGCTTGGAGGAAAGTTGTCATATTTGGCACCATTTCCGTCCCTGCTGTTGACCGTTATACGACTATACAGTATACACGCACGCAATTTTCGTGTTCCAGAAAGTGATTTATAAATTTTAAAAATTATGCATGCATGCATGCATGCAGTCGCTTATTCAATAATGCACTTTTAAGACTCTCTCTCTCTCTCTCTCTCTCTCTCTCTCTCTCTCTCTCTCTCTCTCTCTCTCTATATATATATATATATATATATATATATATATATATATATATATATATATATATATATATATACAGGGCGTCCCAAAAAATGTATACACACTTTAACAGCTGATAGCTCAATTGATGTTTCTTTCTTTCCAAGTTAAACCCTTAGAATTAATAATGGCAGTCAGACTAAGCTTTGAACAAAGGAAATTCATTCTAAAATGCTACTGAAGTGTGAAAACGCAGTTGAAGTGCAAAGACAGTTTAGGAGGGAGTTTCAAACAGATCCACCAACGCGACTTACCATCACTCGAATTAGAGATAAGTTTGAAGCCGATGGAACTGTCAGAATGTCCACAAGAAGCGTTCCGGAAGACCACGGACATCGACAAGCCCCACAAAGCAAGAAGAGTACTGGAAACGTATCACCAAAGTCCAAGAAAATCTGTGCGGCAAGCGAGTCGTGAGGTAGGAATTTCAGAATCGTCTGTCCAACGCATTTTGAAGCGCTGTCAATGGAAAAGTTACATTCCAAGATTAGTCCATGCTATTAATGAAGATGATCCGGACCGAAGAGTGGAGTATTGCGAGTGGTACTTGGCACGATGTGGATGTGGATTGGACGAAGGGGTTTCGTAGAATATCCTCCGCGTTCACCAGACCTCACACCACTAGACTTTTTTTTTATGGGGATACTTAAAAGACAAAGTCTACGCTATAAACCTGCAACAGTCGCTGAATTGAGAGCAGCCATTGAACGAGAATGCACACAAATACCACGAAATGTTTCGTGATGTTTGCGATTCCATTGCTTCGCGTTATCAGCAGTGCCTGGACCAGAACGGACGTCAGTTTGAAAACAGGCGTTGACAAAACAATTAAATAATGTCTGTAGATTCTATTACATTTTGAAAATGAAATGTATTTTAATAAACACTGCCTTTATAAGTATTTAAAGTGTGTATACATTTTTTTGGGACGCCCTGTATATATATATATATTATATACATATATACAGTATATATATATATATATATATATATATATATATATATATATATATATATATATATATATATATATATACCAGAATATTTACATTATCTCAAATTTTCTTTCTTTGTCCATATAATAACGATGTCATCGGTACCGTTAATAACCGTTTCTGGCGAATCGATAGACGAATAATGGCTGGATAAGACATGGGTAAATTATCGATTTTCGATGTCTAAAACGGCTCGTAATCATTAACAGCAACTTCTCCAACTGATTCTCTTTCCGCCCCTGATTAATACCATTCACCGAGCGTGCCAGGCCGACACACACACACACACACACACACACATATATATATATATATATATATATATATATAAAACAAAATATTTAATAACGATATATTTTGTGTGAATGAAAAATGAAGACAATGAATGGCATGGTATGGTTCCTTCCTTGGCACTATATTTTACTTGTAGTGAGAATAGGAAAAAGGTTTGAAGTCACTTTACCAAGTTAATTTATAACCTCAATTTATTTTCATCACTTTGACTTTATTTATATATTTATCTTTATTTCTTTATTTTGGATATAAAATTCGGTTAGTTCAGTGTAAAAACATGTCCTTCAGACCTTCACATAAGTATATATGTGTGTGTATGTGTGCGTACGTGCGTGCGTATTTTTTTTTGTACGCCCCTTTAAAATTTTTGAAGTAAGAAGTAGGTAAATAATGAGGTTAAAATCACAAAATACTTATGAAAAACCTCGCAAAATGGCCTCTGTAAACCTTCGTAAATAGATCATTAAACAATATTAGCAAGCAGGCTGAGCACGTAATCTCATACTGCGAAACTGAACCAAGTATTTTATGCCCATTTTTATGCCCTGGACTTCACAACTGGCTTCCATAAAGTTACAAACAATAAAAAGAAAATATAGATTTACAGTTATTTTTAGCCAAATCCACATAAAATATGTACTTAGTTCGTTATTATATATCTATATATATATAATATATATTATATATATATATATATATATATATATATATAATATATATATATATGTTATATATATATATATATATATATAATATATATATATATTATATATATATATATATATATAATATATATATGTTATATATATATATATATATATATATATATATATATATATATATAATCAGCGAACGAATATGCTTCTGTATTGCGTATTATACTTTAAGCTTCATATATATATATATATATATATATATATATATATATATATATATCTATATATATATATATATATATATATATACGCACACGGGATATATATCGCGTATCATATATATATATATATAATTATTTCCGGTTTACAACACAATGTTAATAAATTAAAAAGGTAGGGCGAGGAAACATGATGAATAGAATGTATCAACACAAAATACAGTATATTAAATATCAACATACAAATTGAACTTAAATTTAATTTTACCAATTTCAGTCTTGGGGTTCTTCGTGTAAAAAAAAAGAAAGTCTTCCCTCGGAGTCAAATGACTTTGTTAATCTTTTTTCCAGAAATTTTAATTGCAAAAGTATCGCCATAAAATGTTGTATAAATCTAATTCATTACTCTCCTGTTTTCGCTATAAACTGTATTAACTGCTAGAAATGTTTGTGTACCACGGGATAAAACAAAGGAGCGCTCTTAAATTTAACGAGGTTCCTGTAACTGTATTTTGTACAACGTCGACTTGTAGCAGTTAACATTTTTTTATTTCTTCAACGAAATTAAATCGCTTTTCATTTTCCGTGTGTGTGTGTGCGTCTGCGTGTGTGTGTGTGTGTGTGTGTATAGGGGCCGGAAGATAGGGGCCGGAGAAGGAGGTTAAAAAAAGTTGAAGAAAGAGTTTGAGGTAAATTTTTACCTTGGATTACGAATGAAGGAGATTCTATCATTAGCGTTTTATGTTAAATTGCTTTTGATGTCATGCTTTTCCCTATTCAGTAATATCATTTTTTAGTCATGTTGGGTCAACATGAGAGCCACGCCCTAAACCCATTGATCTTCGGTCAAGACCTCGACAGGAACTTGGATCCGAATTAAGTCATAATAACCGGTGCATGATAATGAAAACGTAGCAAACGTATTGCAAAAAAACGTTGCGAGATCAGTGTTACGATATCCGCTATATTCGGCTTAAATGGCAATGAAACATTCAGGCATTACTCGATGGGGTTTCGAAGAGAATGTGTGTGTGAGTCCGGTTGAAAGTGACTAATCTTGTCCTTTCTTTATGTATAGGTTAAATGATCCCTCTTTTACTCGACCATTCAGGAATTTTTTACTTTTAGTCATTTCTAATTACAGACGCCTTCGGAGTGCGCAACAATTAAATCCTTTATCAAAGCGAATGGCTGGCTGCAATTTCGAGTGAAACCAAACCAAGATTAATGAACTTGACACTTATAAATGGCTTTTTATTTAAAACACTTCTGTGAAAACACGAAAGATGCAGACCCTGATTTTCAGGTTGAAATTGCATTTTATTTGTATGGTATGTCTGTTTGTCGGAATGTGTGTGTGTATCTCTGTCAGTATGTATGTATGTATGTATGTTTCTTATTAGTGAGTATGTATGTACGCACGCGTGCAGTTGTGCGTAAAGTAATTTTTTTAATGCAAACCGCAATGCAATTCGACAACGTATGCACCCAAACATAGAATTGCCAGGGACTTCCTGGACATCCTGTATATTTATATGCGTATGCGCATATGTACGTATTCTATACTGAACAAACCATGCTATATATTACTACATACTGTTATTACGCATTGTAAACAAGAAAGCAAAACAAACATAAAAGAAAAACAACTTAAACAAAACACGGTATTGTGTGTGTGTGTACCATTGTAAATGTTATTGTATTTGGGGTATGCTGTTCCCAAACGTGAAATGAAAATTCTTGGGCAAAAACCAAAGAGAACCCGACAAAGAGATTTGAGCCGAAGTCCTTTGGCTCAATACTACTATATACGAAAGGACGAAGGGAGGATGCTTTCAACACACACACACACACACACACATATATATATATATATATATAATATATATATATATATATATAATATATATCAAGCAAATGCTCTTGACCCAATCTAAGTTTCTTATAAGGTGCGATAAAGACCTTAGAATAGACCGAAAGCACATGTGCTTTCGATAAACCCATTTCTTATTATAGCTGTATCGCCAATCTCTCTCTCTCTCTCTCTCTATCTCTCTCTCTCTCTCTCTCTCTATATATATATATATATATATATTATAGGTGCAGCCACGACTTTCACATGACGAGGGCGTGATATCGGAGTAAAATATGGTGCGTGAAATATTATAAAAAATTTAGAAATTGCCGCGTTAAGTCTTCTTGAATCAAGAAATCTGCTCGCCAGCTTAGTGTCAAATCTCCAATCACTTCCAATCTTCACCCAATCAATTTCATGAGGATTTTTACCCCAGTTTCTGAGCCCTCCAAAGAGGGGAGCTTAAAACCCTCTTCCAAAGGACCTCTCAAGGCAGCCGTAAATCCAGCGTAATCGAAAGGGAGAGACTGAAATTTAAAAATATATATTCTGATTATGTACATAGACACTGATACTGTTATAAAAATTGTTATATATACACTCACGTGTGTGTATATATATATATATATATATATATATATATTATATATATACGCACTCGTACATTGGGTCTTACTTCGTCAGTGACATTTAAAGCCATTACAAAATTGACATTTTCGACTTTTTATTTGCTGTTCATTGAACTCTGTGTAAGACGAAAGAGTTGACAGGCAAAACAACTATATGCTGTCATCCCTAACTCCTCATATATATATATATATATATAATATATATATATATATATATATATATATATATATATATATATATATATATGAAAGGGTGCTTTAACCTTATAAGGTGAAATCTTCAAAACTGTAATTTTTTTAGTTTTGACCCTCTCAATTTATGCAGTTGACGAGAAACTCGGTGTACAAAGGTTTTTTTTTTTTAATCGATGAAGATTTAGGGGTTGCGTCGAGCAAATGCTTATTCCTATCTAAATAATAATTAGCATTCCTATCGTGGTTAGTGATCGGTGTAAAGGCGCTGCTATCCAGGTCCCCTTCACTTGCTGTGTCAGCAATGAGTACCAGCCCTCAAGGTGGGGTTTCATGCCTCGCAAGCACTCATTGTTGCCTGGTTCGCGCCACCAGGTTCCTCTTAATGGCCTTGGGGAAAGCGTGACGATCATCTTCAACAACCTGCAGGAAGGAGATACTGTTTTTGCCCCTCATTCCTGGTAAGTGAGGAGTTAAATTCTTGGATAAGTGCAACGCCTCTCTCCGCCAAGTTATTCACGGGTCTAATATTGAAACTGCCCTCTGTCCAACCTGAAACTCGTTGTCGTCTCTCCGGCTGGTAGGGTCCTTCTGGAGAAAAGAGGATGGTACACCGAGAATGTCAAACAGGTCCTTTGTCTTTGACATAACAAAATCTTCTACTTTATTTCCGTAGCATTTGGCACCAGCTCTCGGCGGGGTGGATCTTCCGGGCCTTCTTTAGTGTTTATTGCTTCCACCATTTTTCTCTTGGTGTCCAGCGACAGGCTAGAATCAAAGAAAGCCATTCTAACCAAAAGCTCACTTAGGTACCAGAGATGTTTGCTGAAAGTCTTTTAGGAGACGCGGGTCATTCGCCGCAGCTAACGCAGGGAGCGGGCACTGAATCCCTACTTTAACGTACAGCTTGCAAATGAATACGTTTACGACACGTAGGTGTCCTCGCATTGCATCCTGAAAGGAGGGCACGGGAGACCTCGATGTAGAAGATCTGTGGGACTGATGAAACTGCTCTAGAAATACCCATATTTTCAGCGAGTATGAAGCCCTTGCCATCCAGCGTGCGGGATGAACTGCTCCTGGCGTCCGAAACGGTGAACGTGAAGAGGTACACCACCGAGAAAGATGATGATTAATTCCAGGAACTTCTTGTAGTTATCCTTCGACAACTGCTCCCGAAGGGTACTCTTTTGCGAACTATATGATCTTTTTTTCCCTGTCCATGATTATATTCGCGGTGACACATCGTCCGCTCCTGTCTTAAAGTCGCCTTGACAAATATTTGGCAAGTAGTTTCGGAAGCTGTCGAAGATCGCAATGTTGGAGTTTTTGGACATATCTTGTAAAACCGTAGTAAAGAATTTCTGGAGGATTAACTCATGAATTTGGTGTCGACAGGCGATGTGAAGCACGTCCTTGTTCAACCCTTATTCACCAGAGGACATGCACCACCGCGCAGGCCGGTATTTGCAATAATGGTATCGAAACAAAGTCCCTTCACTTGTTCACAAAGATTCCATTTGTCACCTATTTCCAGGCGCTTGTGTGCCGTCCATTTTGCCTTGGAGTTCGGTAGCTTGGAGACGGCGAGCAGCTTTTGGGTGTTTTCCCGGACACCAGAACAGTGTCGGATTTCCTACATCATTTTTCCGTCCCATTGCAAGAGAAGGGGAACGTCAGGGGAGATTTCCTCCGCAAGAGCTCGTCGGTGTCTCATCTTCTGAGCCATTATGGCACTTGGACTCACAGGGAGCTCTTCGACGTCAACTCCCATCTGCTACGCGAAGGGGACCAGGATATATGCTACCTTTCTGTCGCTAGTCCGAGTCCGGCCTAGGGCAGAGGCCACCTCCAGAGAAATGGCGACTTTGTCTTTCCTTCGCTTGGGAGAGGAGGCAAGATTTTAGCAACAACAGGGCATTCGTCCTCTGTCTCTTCAGCGCTGGTGAAGCTGCTGCTACTAGAGGATTCCAGCTGAACAGTCTCCTCGGCTTCTTCTGTCTCCTTTTCTGTCCTGTCTCGTCTTTCAGCTCGGTACGCTTGCCGTTTCTCCCTCCTTGCCAGCTGCTGGTCCATTCCCACCAACCGTCCTCGGCACCCCGCCTCCCGTTGCGCTATCAGGAAGTCTTTGTCCTCTTGAATCTTTATTAGACTCAGGGCTTGTTGGTGAGCGACGCCGAAGAGGTTGGAGAGCTCCACATGGAACTCCTCTTGTCGTTTGATGGCCGAGGCTGATTTGCGGCTGATGCTCTTCTTAAGTCCTTGCTACTCAGAGTGGAGTTTACCAAGCTTCTTGATGATGTCTCGCTCGTAAGACGTGGGAATCCTCGCTTTTTCCAAACGTTCAGGATCTAGCGTGTCTTTATAGCAATGCTTTCCTTGGACGATTTCTTCTCCTCAATGTGGTGATGAAACAAAATGGAAATGCTTTCACATTTTGAGGGAAGCTTGTTTCTCGAGAGTTCCGAGCTTGGCTGTCTCACAAGTCACATTTTAGTTTTTGAGCGTGTAATTAATGCTTTCGCCATTAATTATAACCTGAAAAATGAAAGTACGTCACGTTACGAAACACGAGGAATCTAAACACGTTGTGTACTATCAAATGGCGCCTCTCAACTGTAACAAAGCTCTCTGTGCTGATCGCTACTGCCACCTGGTGGTTGAAATGTGTACTAACGTACTCCTGTTAGTCCATTCGGATATTTCTCAATAAGACCTAATAGGTAGTAAATGGTGAATGTTTAGTGCGCTTGCGCAGCCCCTAAATACTGTCGGCTGAAAAGAAATTGCACATGATTTAGTTAGTTCAGAAACGGAACAAATGGGAGGGTCGGCGATTTGAATATCAAAAGTTCGTTCTTTCAAAGCACCTAAATTATATATAATATATATATATATTTATATATATATATATATACCTTTCAACCTTTCAAAGGTTCCGTGCGATGATTCCTCATTTCACGTAAGTCAAGCTTGTCGCCCCTCCTCTCGAGTTGGCCTGGTGAAGTAGTGAGTTGGTTTCTTGTACTTTCCACCTCACATAGCCAGATACGCCCGGCTCACTGGGATTGTTCTGAGCCAGGCGTTCTAATCTTCTTTTGAAGATGTCCACTGCAATACAATTCGTGTTCCTTAGGTCTTGGGCAGCTGATTAAGCAGTTTGGTCCTCTCACAACAAAACTATTTTCTTTCAGGGTTAAGGATGTTCCCTATCTCGCCTTTAATTTGGGAACACGACACAGTCTTCCTTTTCTACTTTCCACCGTTGTTTGGGGAGTTACAGGGTTCAGAGTAAGATTAGGGACTAGTTTCTTCATTATTTTCCAAGTGTAAATAATGGTGTATCTCTCTCTTCTAGAGTTGTACCGATACCAATATTTTGGCCGATACCGATACCGATACGATACTACAAAAAAGTGCCGATACCGATACCGATACTTTTTAATTAATTAATAGTTTTAAATTGATTATTAATAAAGTTCAAGTAAATGATATAATATCTCAATTAACTTAAAATGCCTTTCCCAATCCCAACTTTATTTCCATTTACTTTTACATTTAAGACATATATATTTGAAATCAATTAATAAAAAGACAATATATATCTTATTGCTTAAACTATTAGCTATCATATATAGCCTACAGTAATGAGACTAAGATCACAATGGCTCGTGTAGTTTACTTAGGGCCTTGGCCCTAAAGCATTACTAATAAAGTTAGATGTAATTTAATGTTGTATAAAGATATTTTAAGTTAAATTAATACAAAGATGATAATTTTATAACTTATTACTGTAAACTATATTATCATACACTGGTATATATTGGGGTGTATATATAGTAAAAGTACTGCTATCACTGTAGGCTGGTCTAGCTTACTTGGGCTAAACCAATGAATGCATATAATGGTAGTGTATTATCAATAACTTTACACACGAGATTCAAGCATTCAAGCAACTGAATGGTTTATTATGATTATGCATGCCGCGTGGTGCCATCTATGAACAACTTTACAAAACTTTCATTTTTACTGAAAACTATTACTGTAATTTGAAATTGTATATTTATATGATACTGTATTACTGTATTGAATAATTGTAATCTTGTATAGGGGCCTATAGTTACATTTTATGATTTTTTGTTTTGTTAGTAAATGTAAACATTGCTAATTTTGATAAAATATATATGAAACAACTAAATAAGATATTACTGTATAATAATAAAAAAATTAATTTTATATAAAATAAGATAATTTCTTCAAAAAACAGTAATTCAAAGTATCGGTATCGGTATCGGTTTTCAGAACAGTATCGGCCGATACCGATACTTTGTGAAAAGTGGCCGACACGGCCGATACCGATACTTTGTGAAAAGTGGCCGACACGGCCGATACCGATACCGATACATCGGTGCAACTCTACTCTCGTCTCCTTTCCAGTGAGTATAGGTTTAGTTCGCGTAACCTTTCCCAGTAATTTAGTTCTTTGCACTCCTTGATCTTGGCTGTGAAGCTTCTCTGAATCCCTTCTAACTGTCTAATGTCTTCTTTTTTATATGCGGATGTTAAGACCGGGCAGTATTCCAGTTTGGATATGATCAGTGTTTTCAGTAGAGGAATCATTATATTCCTATCCCTTCGTTTAAAGGTTCTCAGTATCTGCCCAGTTATTCTCTTTGCTCTGTTTACTGCCATCTTATTTTGTGTTTCAAATTTCGCATCATCAGTCATTACAACCGCTAACTCTTTTGCTCTAGAATTTCTCTGAATTTCCTGTCCATTTTGGATATAATATTCCATGGATTCTAGGTCTTCTCTTTTTCCGTACCGTAACAGCTGAAATTTCTCAGTGTTAAACTTCATATTGTTGTCTTCCGTCCACTTGTAGATTATATATATATATATATACAGGGCCGTGCCCAGACATTTTGCCGCCTAAGACGAGATATAATATGGCGGCGGCCCTTTATTTATTTTACTAAACTAAGTCATTTTGTTCTACGTGAAAAAAAAGTAGGAAATAATAAAAAAAAATGTATTTATTCATATAATAAAATTACTTGCATTTATCAAAAACAAAATCAGAAAATCAGGTACAATTTTTTTCTTCCGACGAGAATCGGAAGGGATTTAATGAATAATGAATGAATATAGTTGTTTAGGAAGTTTACAAATAAAAGGAACAAATGCTTAATCTGCTCCATTAAGAGAAAAAATTAAGTGATAAATATATTTTTTTTAAAATTATTAAATTTAAAAAAGGATATATAATTAATTATTAATTTAACTATGAAAATCAAAGAAGAAAAAAAGCTAGAATTTCAAAAATATACTCTGCGAGCTTTCAATTTGGCAAAAGTATCAACTGTATTCAAATAATCCAAAGAATTTGCCATCTCACTTTCAATGAACAATATGACCAAACCTACTAACCTTTCTTGGCCCATAGTCGTTCTTAGGTCATTTTTTATTATCTTGGGTTTTGAAAAACTCCTTTCTCCACTGGCAACGGTTACAATCTATGGGGCTTAGGTGGACTCCCCATAATCTATAAGTCCCCACAAATATTATTGAAAAGTTAGGTAAATACTGCAATTACTGCATGCACATGTCTAATTTATATATCGTTATATTGCATTAGGTTATATTGCATTGGGTTATATTGCATTGGGTTATATTGCATTAGGTTACATTGCATTAAGTTATATTGAGGCAATAATTAAGTACCACAGGGAAGTTTTGTATTAATAATAATAATAATAATGCTTTATTTCGTAGTAAAATATTACATAACTGTTGCAAGTTGCAAATATTTTGGATCACTTGAAGATCAGGGCCCCCAACCTTCGTTAGTTAGCCTTATAAGGCTAACTAACGAAAATATCACGACTTAACCTAACCAATCGTTAGGTCAACTTACGCCATTGACGATTGGTTAGGTTAAGTCGTGATATTTTCGTTAGTTAACCTTATAAGGCTAACTAAAGAAGACTGGGGGCCCTGCTCTTCAGGTGATCCAATATTTTTAATAACTTATAAATATTAGGATAGATATTTTTATCATATTGCAGTAATGCTTCGAATGGATTTTTTGGATGTATCCTATTTTCATACCTTTTCTGCCAAAGTGTTAATGCACCATCGAGAACAAATTTACAAAAGCAAGTACATACACCCACAATATTTATTTAATCCCCAATTAATTATTCTTCTAATTTATACGGGGATTCGAACCTTCAAAAAATAAATATTTACAAACAACGTACCTGGTTATAATCCTTGGAAATTTTGGGTTAAAATTTGACCTCTATTAATTAAGCAAAACTGCAAGAGCACCTCTTCACTGTAGTTACAACTAATAACAATTAATATTTTGAGCTCCTTCAGATCATACAAAACGTGTTTTGGAATATGGTGACTTTTTCAAATGTAGCACGTACGTCGAGCATTGTCTTACTACCGACAACCCAGTATGTTTGTGAATTGACAAAAAGATACCGGTATCAGTGTGTAAATCATGCTGGAAAAGTGAAAACATTAATTATTTTACGAGTCTATAGAATCTCATGTATATTATGCGATTGAAGATTGAAATTTCCTCATTTTGCAGGTTTAGAGTCAATTTTAAATATGGAGCGAGAACCAGCATTTTAGCAGTTATAAATGCTATTTTTATATGTTAAAAGCAGACTTTGAGAAAAATGTAACCATGGAAACAATTGGGAAGGAAGCGTTCGATCTTCAATATATTATGCTTACATGTATGATCTGTCACCCTTCCATATTGACATTTCTAAATTTAGCTTTTTTTACATTTTTATTGTGGTCAAGTTTTTAGCGCCCGTTCCCAAAGGCGCCTGAGGTGGCCGCCTCGCCGCCTCACCCATCGGCACGGCCCTGTATATATATATCGTCAATTTGTTAAAAACATTCCGTTTTGTATCCTTTGAAAGTACCGAACGTTTCCTGTTTTGGAATTATAAAAGAAAATAAGAACCCGAATAAAAAATAAATAGAAAATAAATAGAATCCATTTCACGCGAATTCCCCATCCATTTAAAAAGAATGGAATTTAAAAAAAAAATATAAAATAAAATAAAATGGGATATTTTTTTAGTATTATTTTAAAAACTAAAGTAAACAATTGTTAAGTTAACCAATTATTTTTATCGATGGATTGTACATTTATGTTTACTTAACAAATTTGAAAAAACAAGAAATCGGCTTTATTGCGTAGTTGCTCGCGTTAAATAAAAAGATAACAAACGCTACAACTAAATTAATTTCGGGGGCAGCGTTGATCGGGCAAAGAAAATCGGCCAAAACTAATCCTTCGCTCGTTTGAAAACATCAATTTTTAAAGTGCTTTCAATTAAATTTTGAGTGAAATATTTTGGGAGAGACGCATTTGGACTATTTTTACGTCAAAAACCATTTCTAAAAATAAGTTTTTGCATTCTGCTCTAATTTAAAAAGCTTAAAAGTTAGAGAAAATTCCTAAAAATATCCAAAAGTTTTTGGTCTGAATCGGTTATTGTTTTAAAAACATTTGGATAAAAATGTAAACCAGTGAATGAATACCTCGTGTTTCTATTTTAATATTCATTAGTTTTGTGTAATGATGCTTCGGGGAATGAAAAATGAATAATGAATGACATATATTCATTTATTTAAAGTAGCAATTAAGCT
>JAJOZX010013827.1:20000-37500 GCA_023014485.1 Bathynomus jamesi
GAATTCGCTTTGGGTAGCTTGCCAAAAGTGACGTGAATAGATCTTGATCGTTACGCAAATTTGCTAAAACAGTTTCAATGTGTTGCGTCATTGTATCCTTCGAAAATCGATTTGCTGCAGGGTCTTGAAACAAGAGACATTCAACCTTGTCCTTTATAACTGATCCAATGTGTTCACAGACGTTCAGGTCAGGAGAATTTCCTGGTCATTCTTCATTTCCAAAGAAATCGATCTCATGGTTCCGCAACAACTGTTGAGTGGCTAATGCCTTAAAGCAGGGGCCCTTATCGTGCAGAAGTGTGACCTGATCGACATCCATAACATTGTTTGGGTTTCTTAGAAAAGGAATGACATGCTGGGATAGAATAATATCACAAAAATACTGTCCATCCCAACTCTGACCATTTGGCTTCAGCACCCACATGAGCTTCTTTGCAGTGAACAAAACAAACACACCAACACAGTCTGGACTTTTTAATAATTCGCGATAATGTTCATTGTCATCGATTTCATCTGGTGTTGTGGCCCACACTCGATCATTTTGGTAGTTAGGCCGACGTGTTACGTAAACAAAAAATTCATCGGAGACAGCTAAATGCATGAAATCATCCACATCCCAATCTTCAAGATAATGGGCAAACCACATTCTGTCATCGATGTTAAGTTGAGTTTTTCTTGGCTTTAGAAGTTCATGCCAAGGCTTTAAACCTTGCCTATGACGGTAGAGTCGAATGATCTCACCACTAACGATCTTTCCTCTCAACACTTCGATCTCTCTAGAAAGTTTAGCACAGCTGTTTTTCCGCTTACGCGTACCGCTTTCAATGATGACCTTCGTTTCCTGAGAGAGTGGCAAATTTGGGCGCCCAGATTTGTTTGTATCCATTTCACATTCATCCAAAGTTTTATTCCAATTTCTTTTGACGAAGTCCTCACTTCTTCGCAGCTTTTTGGCAACCCATGAACGTGTTATAAAGGTGGCTCCAGCATCACGAGCTTCCCGAAATGTTATTGCTCGTATGCGATCTATCACACGTTGCCTCTCCGAATCACCAATTAATTGAGAAGCCATTATATTATCACTTTATCAGCTAGAGTAATTTTAATACTTGCAATAAATAAAGAATTTTATATATTTTTATAATCACTTAAAATTATTTCGATATAAATAAACATGTAAGCTGCAAATGGGGGGGGGGGGCTAAGGTTTTTTGAAACCCCTTACATACATTACAGTTGTGGAAATGAAAATGAAAATGAAATGAAAATGAAAAGGTTTATTGGCAGACTATAGTCCATATGACAAATATTATTAATACAATGACAGTTCATATACTAAGGATAGAAATATATACAATTGATTAGAAATAATACTGCACTGTCGAAGTTAAGTGGAGCTACAGACAAACGTTTTCGTACCAAGAAGTCCATAGCTTAGAGGATAAATGGCAGGACTCATGGATAGCTTGGATGATCGGGTTGGTTGATTTTTTAATTCTTTGCATTAGACTGTGTTGAGCACGTCTTGTTACCTCCGGGAAGCGCGGGACATTGCGGATAGCAAACATTTGCGAAGCTGAGCATCTCGGGGGTAATTTATGTAAGCGTCTAAAAGACCTGTTGTACAGTAAATTTAGGGTTCTGCCAGAACATTTTTTATAATTCACCTAGAGTTGCTGACCGTATATATTACTGCAGAAAGTATGAAAGAGTGTGTCTTTAGCTTCACTTGTACAGAAACGAGAGTTCCTTATGGTCATATTCGCTTTAGCACACAGGCTTCGAGATTGTTTTCTTATATCCGAGTCATCACTCAAGGAGCTGGTAATAGTTTGACCCAAATACTTAAACTTTTGTACTTCCTCAATTACTTCACCATTCATTTTAAACCTTATATCAGTTGGCTGATTACAGCTTTTAGGATGACATTGCATAACCTTAGTTTTTGTAACATTAAAAAGAATATCATGTTTCTGCGAATACACTTCGCAGACATTTAGTAGCCGATCCAGACCTTTAACAGAGGGACTTATTAACACCATATCATCGGCATAAACTAAGTTATTTATCCTTGTGTTATCTATACAACATCCTACTGTTGCCTCATTAAGTGAAGCAATTAATCCGTCAATATACACATTAAACATATGGGAGAGCAAGGAGCCTTGTCTCACCCCGCAAGAGGAGCCAAAACACTCGGATAGTACATTGCCCCACCTAGCAGTGAAAGATTGGTGGGAATACCAAAATTTCAATAAATTTAATATGTACATGGGAACCTTCCTGTCTTCTAGTTTTGCAAATAAAATATTGTGGTTCACCCTATCATATGCCTTACTTATATCAAGGAAACAGCTATAAATGGTTGAATTACTGTCAATGTATTTAGATATTGTTTCTTTAAGTACATAGATACACAGGTCAGTTGAGTGGGACCTTTTAAAGCCAAACTGATTAGGAGTGTCCATAGGAAATCATTTAATCGGAGTAAGAAGAGTTTTTCTAGTAGTTTCGAGAAGCAGGAAGCGACAGCAATAGGCCTGTAATTATTGCTGGACAGAATGTCTCCGTACTTATTTTTGACCAGGGACAAGATATATACCCTCATGAACTCTGCAGGGATATAGCTATGAGCAAGCATGGCTGATAGGAGCAATGATGTATGCTATATGATATAAATGATATAAATTCATTATTATTTAGTACCCTTTTTCGCGAAATGAAAATTAAAAAAAAAAAGTGATCAATTCTAGGGTCTTTCTTGATTTGTTTAACGAACTTTTAAACGCATCTGCACATATACAAGCTTTATTTTTTTTATTACAAAAGCTTTAGAAGGAAAACGTAAATCATTTGAACTTAAAAAAAAAAAAAAAAAAAAAAAATGGACTTTTCGATTCTCATCTGTTTCGTTTCAGCTGAAGGCCACTTATAGCAGTTTTCTCCATTAAAAACAAAACCCAATAAATTATAAAGACAAAAACGACCTTGTAATAATTAATGGAAAGTGTAAAACTAATAACTATCCATTTTACGGGACTGTAACTACAGTTACTTAGCGTAAAATTTATCGTGCCCATAAAATTTGAACTAAGATTTATTTGCAGTGATTATAAAACTAACTGCTGGGGGTTTATTTGCGTACGTCTACATCTGGGTTTTTGGGTTCTCGACTTTGTATTTCAATGAAGGTGCTGTAGCATAGCGAGCTGCTTTGCGGTATGTTATACCGCCGATGATCTCATTTGTCTGTTTATTCGAGGATAATATCCCTCGTTAACTAGCGGATTTAAAAATAAATTTGGTGGCAGCGTAATTCTCTCGTCTTACGAAGGTTTATTAAAGGCATTTATGCGCCCTAATCACGTTTTTTACTGCCCCGTTCATCGTCTGCATTTCTCTAAAAATTGAGCCCAAAATGAGCTCATTTACGACGGCTGCACTTTCAGCGTTATTCGAGGCACGAAGGGCGTATCCCTCAACAACAGGTGGAGATTGTGACGGTAATTTTGTCTTCAGTAAACCGTATCATTTCCCATGACTTCCTGCGTCAGTCTGCCACCGCTTCGAACCCCTTCTCAAATCTCATTTTCCCTATCTACCCCCAAACCATTATTCCTCAACTCATTTTAACCCCGCAAGAAATCTTCCTACCCCCCCCCCCCCCCCCCCCCAACTTCCCCAACTCTCTCGACCTCTCGGCGTCTTCAGTGACGTAACAGATAGCATTCAAGAACGCTTATTCTTGTCTGTCTGACATTCTTTAAGAAGGCTTCGCGACCAAATGTGATAAAAATAATTAAAAATAATAATAAATGTCTCATTTTCAGTCAATAAAAAAATTATGTAAAGCGAAAAGAAGCTATGTATAAAAAAAAAAAAAAAGAATAAAAATTAATCATATTTTTAGAAAATGAACGTGTGTTTTATAATATAAATAAGCACACATTAGTTACACCTCAAGAACATATTTTTTGTTTATGCCTGTAGTTCGCTCCTTCCTAAATAGAACATAAAAAAATTATATATATATATATATATTATATATATATATATATATATATATATATATATATATATTGAAAGAAAAGTATGCCATAAAAATCACTTAAATGAAAGAAAACGGAACACGGGTAATGAAGGGACGTTAAATATTATTAAAACTAAAAAAAAAAACAAAAAATAATTACTGTAGTTTCATAGGTCACGTGATACTAAACCAAAGACGTATTGTAAATAACGAGAGCTGCATTTATTCTCCGCAAGATATCACTATTAAAATTTATTTATTTTGACAACCTCCTTTAAGAAACGAATTTCCAACTCGATTTGAATGTCGAACTTTGTGGGGGTACAACATGTGTCCACCACCTGCTTCTTCCTTTGTGCAAATGACAGTTACATCACGGTAGAACTTTCCTCAAACAAGAGGAAACCCTTCTTCAGGTTTCAAATGAATTTACCTTGTCTCGGTACCTCTTCTGTATTCATAGTGAACGAAAATTTATTAATTTTACATATGTATTCAAGTATCTGACATTCGCAAGGCGAAGTTTACTATAGTTCTACTTATATACGAGTGTATATATATATCTATATATGTGTGTGTGTGTGTGTGTGTGTGTGTGTGTGTGTGTGTTCAACAATGTTTTTGACACAGCTGTTAATAAAGTCATGTGTAGTACAAAGGTTTTACTGTTTTTAAATAAGTACCCCTCCACCCATACATCCATTCAGGCTATGAGTAGCTTACAGTATCATTGTCAAGTACATAGCGATGAACATATTATATAACGAGGCTTCTGTATAATAATAATAATAATAATAATAATAATATATATATATATATATATATATATATATATATATGAAAATTATTTCACGAAAGTGACACGTGAAAAATATTTATGATGAATAAAACCACGAAGGGAAAAGAAACACAAAGGGGTGCTCAAGCGCTTTCGTGTTCCTGAGGATGTCATTAGACGAAAGCGCTTGAGCACCCCTTTGTGTTTCTTTTCCCTTCGTGGTTTTATTCATCATATCATATATATATATATATACACATTTCATTTCCAGTACACGTATACAGTTATAAATAAGGCGGCATTTAAGACACTCTCCGAAGCATTTAATAAGTCATGCTGTAGAGACAATTATGATTAATAATAATTAATCAAAGCTTAATAAGTTGGTTCTTCAATCGAGGATGAAGTTAATAAAATTTCGGTGAAATGTCGAACGGTGAAGGAGGTATGTTTCCTGAACCTCGCCCAGAAGGAAAATCTTTATTTTAAAAAGAGACTTTTTAGTAAGATGAATAATTGTGAAAACAGGATATGTAAAGTGACTTCAAAAAAAGAGAACTTCTCATCCTGAACTGCATCGCATCATCGGATGAAAATAAAATATTGATTCATTGCAACGAAATTTGATATTTTTAACTTTTGAATATATAGTGTGTAGATTTATAGCTTACGCAGGAACTTATAATTGCTTTAATAGCTGCTACTTATGAGCGTATATATATCATTTTGAGAGTTATTTTCAGGTGTGTGTGTGTGTGTGTGTATATATATTATATATATTATATATATATATACGAAAAAATACAGTTATATATAGGGCCTCTTTTCTATTTTAAAGCGTGATAATTCTTATATGACATTTATATCAATGTAAGAACAAGGTAACATATATATATATATATATAGATATATATATATATATATATATATATAATATACTGGTTTTTCTTTACTAAATTAAAATTACGTTTCAAGATCTTTCACATTTTACACAATTATCATTTACAGGGTGTCCATAAATTACCTTTTCAAATTCAATTTAGTTTGAATTGATATATTTTGTAAAGATAATTTATGGCTACCCTGTATTTCTGATAACCGAAAAATAACGGCCACTATACGATAAAATACGAAGCGTTAAAATCAATTATATACGCGTTATTACAAAGGAAAAAATTGTAATACGAATCTTAATCTCGAATATGGCACACCTCATTCAACTTCTTTTGTTCTGCTTTCGCGTACTTACTGATGGAAAGGAAATTGCTGAAAAATTATTATCATTTGAGGTTCGAGGTGGCAGGATTCAAGGGTTCGAAGGAAGGAAGTGCTTTTGCATATATTTTGATGGATTAAAATAATTTAGAATTATGGTCACCTCGTTCTTATTAATTTATTATTAACGTTTCGGAGTTTTGAAATCATTACACCTGATTTTCTTCTCTCTCTCTCTCTCTCTCTCTCTCTCTGTATATATATATATATACACACACATATATATATAATGTGTCCTTCTGACTATTTTATAGATTTTTTTTTTGTTCGTGTATCATAAAGAAATTTTAATTTTTTAATCTTTTTAAAAAATTAACCCAAAAATTTATGACTTCGCTTTTAATTATTCCTTTAATCCTGACATCAAAGTGGAAAACTTTCTTCTCGGAAGAGTTTCGACGTATTAAATTAATTTTAGTTAAAGTTCGATGTGGAAGAAATTATGTACTCATGAACTGAGACTCTATATATATATATATATATATATATATATATATATATATATATATGGGATGAATTTCACAATTGAACACGTGAAATGAAAGAATGATGCAAACCCACAAGGAAAAAGAAAAATGATTTCGAGGCTTGGAATCATTTTTCTTTTTCCTTGTGGGTTTACATCATATATACACTATGTATATATATATATATATATATTATATATACACTATGTATATATATATATATATATACACTATGTATATATATATATATATATATATACACATTTTAACTGCAAACAACACACAGTATAATTAATGTAAAGAACGACGCTTGTGTAGAAGAGCGTCCGCACAAGATGAGGAGAAAGAACGAACAAATTAAAAATGAGACACCTCCCAGGAATCGAACCCGGGATCATCCAATTGCTGGTCGGACATGCTAACCACTACACCAAGGTCCCCAATCAGTGAGAAGTCGTAATTCTCCTACATACGAGCGGAATCGAGGTGCCTCATTTTTCATTTGTTCGTTCTTTGCCCCATCTTGTGCGGACGCTCTTCTACGCAAGCGTCGTTCTTTATATATATATATATATATATATAAATTAGTTTGTTTACTCATAAAACTGAATGGAAAGTAATTAAATTGTTAGAGTTTGTTTTGGGTCTTTGAACGTATAAAATTTGTATTTAAAACTGGAATACATTGTTTAGAATCGTAAAAGTTGAAATATTTCGCGAGCCCTTTTCGCTGTATTCATTTCATGAACACAAAAATAAAAGACCATAAAAGACGCGCCGTGGCTCTGTCCAAGTTTTGAAGTCTCATTAGAGCGCTTTATTTTATAATCGCTTCTATACAAACTAGGATGCGCGCGCCTTCAATAGTCTCTCGAAGAGAGAGAGAGAGAGCGCGACTACGTGGTACGCTTAAATGCTAAAAGACTGTCGCCGCTTAGTTAGGAGCTACAGTTAATAATAAAGGAGCAGTTTCGATATGATAAGAGTGTATTATAAATTCGGAATACAACTGCACATGTTGCTAAAAAGGGTCTGGCAAATATCAGGGATAAGCCCTTATGTCATATGACACGCCCATGCAACCTCGCATTACGAAACATGAATAGTACGAAGTATTCGACTAAGAAGGGCGTAACTACCTTTTTTGATATACCCCAGAAAAGAATAGGTATACTATAAAGTATATGAATGGTTTCCTTCGGGACCCATTACTGAAAATTTCGAAGTCTGAATAAATTATCTCTTAAACTCGGCAGCTCCGCAAAAACGTTAATAAATAGTCCGACCAAAGGGACGTTAAATTAAAGTGCTCATACACCATTAAATTATGCTCCTGTTATTATCTCAAGCTCATCTTTGTGTAAGGGATACGTGTCAGCATTTGCACGTACTCCGAAAAATATATGCATCGCTTTTTTTCATCGTATGATTAGCCCATATTGCAAATTTCCAAAGGCGTGAGGAATGTTTCTCGTATGAAAGACCTTTAATCATATTATTAAGTACAAAATACCACTTTAACTAAATACGTAAATGGCAGAGTTTGAATTGTAACGTGTAATTATGTCATGCGCAAATATTATGATATATTTCAATGAAGAATTTCCCCTCTTGCTTGTTAGGAAGAGGGGATAAAGTATAATTGTTCCTCTTAACGTCCGTAATTTACAAGGCCTTAACTTGATGGTCAACACTTAGTTTGCGGTAGAAAACACTGCGACATAGGAAGTAATTAATAAAGATCATAGCCAGGCAGGCTCTTAATTGAAAGAGTATAGTATTTATTAAGTGTGTGTGTATATATATATATAATATAATATATATATATATATATACGAGTAAACAAATAAGCAACAGATAATATATAAATATTTATTAATAAACCTCGAATTGAGTTATTTACATGGGGGTATTCACGGAGAAAAGCTCTTTAAGTGGTGAATAAGGCCGAGAGGGGTCTCTATGTTTATACGTATTAAAGCAGTTCCTTCAGGGTTGTTTTTGTACGCTATTAGTTTATTACAAGGAATGCCTCATGACGTCACTGGTGCCAATTCTTCTTGAATTACGTCATCATTACCTAATCACTTACAACATTCCTACAACTGTAAATTATTAGGTTCCTTATTACAGTCAGAGACGGAAGTATGGTTATTTCTTCCTTATTCATGTGACATTTCCTGGACTTGAAACTCGCTTTATAAACTTTTTAGGAAGTATAAAGCGTTCTAAATGTACAAATCATAAGCTTAATTTGAGATACAGCTGACAGTTACGTAATCGTAACATTCCACACCACAAAAGTTTTCTTCTGAATCTTACGAAAAGAAGTTAGAAGGTGGAATGCAAATAAGTATTAAGCTGTTCTCAACATTTTTATTTAGGTTGAGTTTTGTTACGATGGAATTTAAAACTCGCTTCATGAGTAAAAGAACTATTTATTATCGAAGGTTGGTATATTAATAACTAAAAGGTTTATATATTTTATAATTTTATACGAAATAATATGAAGGAGGTATAAAATAGAGGGTAATAAAGTAATAGGAGAATAAATAAAGCCACTTACCGAAATGAAAATAAAAATAATATAAGCTACTCACCAAACTCTCTTCAAATTTCGCTGAGATAGGACATCTCTCTTTGAATTAAATTTCCTGTACCCCGTTCAACCCAAGTATTCGAACCTCTTCAGTAGACTATTTTCAATGGATCCAATCGGCTCATGCAATTAAAAGAATGAAAATGGCTTTGAAATAAATTATGCTGGTGTATCTCCAATGTTATACCGTCCTTCCAATTTTTATTGAATCTATATTTGATGAAAAAGTTAGACCACCGTGATTAATTTCATCATCTTTTCTCGGGTTTCTTTCAATATCATATCTCAAGAATGCTATAGAAGGAGTGAGAATTGAACGTTCTTTGATTGAGCCCTTTTTATTGGCCAAATATGTCGAGGGGAGATAGAGCTTAAATTATGGATGAAGCAGCCGTAAGCAACCTAAATGATTCTAGCGGTCTTCTTCTCTCATTTCTATTTTCATTTAAAGTTGTGCGCCTGATTGGTTTTGGGGATGAAGGATTTTCGATAGTATTTGAGTGGATTTTAATTATATAATTTATAAATTAGATTTGATGAAGGAATTTAATGGGTGAGTAAAATTGGTGAATTCGAATATGTATTTATTTGAATATATTTATTAAATTAACTTAAATTAACTCATTTTGAGCGAACATTTACGACATTTTATAATAGTTAATTAATAATAAGAAATACTACAAATATTTAATAACCAAAAAAAATATTTTTAAATTAAAATAATTGACCATAAAAATGAGTTTTAATTAACTTTTGTCTAAAAAAATATATCATTTATTATTGTAGTAAATATATTTAACATAAAGTTGTCAAAATGTAACCTTCATTGGAAAGAATTTTTTTTTTTTAGGATGGCATCTGTTACCATCTGCTTAAAACACTTTTCTTGGCACAAATAACTGAAACCTTATTTTTGGCAAGATTATCAAATACGCAAACATTTAATTGGCATCCGTTGATAATATGCCACATTCGAAATATACATTATTATTTATACGTGCAAACATTATATTTAATTAAACAATGATAACAAAATCCCAGCGAACTCTTTGTCCAATTTGTAATCCAATTTAAAGCTCAGCTTACCAGGATTACCGCGATTACAAACACTGCAAACTATTTGTAATAAACAGTTCCTATATTAAAAGCGTTTTATTTTGACTCCCGCTGTAAAAATGAGTGCCAAAAATTTTCGCCTTGTTTACTCGTACTATTTTTAGCGTATATATGCAGTCGGCTACAATTATAGTATTTCAAACGCAGTTATCTATCTATCTATCTATCTATCTATCTATCTATCTATCTATATATATATATTCTTTATTCCTTTGCACTAAAGGAAAAAATAAATATGCTTCGTCCTTGAGTTGTTGGTTGGAAAGATGTCCTCATATATTGATTATACATCACTTTACAGAAAATATGTCCGTGTCTTGACTTCTTTTATATATATATATATAAGACTTATCCCTTTGTAACCTTTGATGTTATTAATAGCGGTGCATTCCTTCATATTTCTCAAATGATAGTACAAGAGAGTGCCATGTCAAGGGAATGCTACATTCATGTAATTTATGTTTACAAAATAAACAATACACAACAAAGACTGTAGAAAGAAAAAAATGGCAGAAGTTGTGAACGAGAATTTTACTTTCTGAAATGTTTTTATTAATTTTCTTTTACTTCTTTTACATTCTTGTTGGTGACAACGAAAAGTTTAAATTTCTACCGATTAAGAGGGCGGCCATCTTTAATTCGTTGTGGCAAAAGTATGATAGTATAAGTACAGCTTCGTTTCAACAAAAATTCCATCACTAATTATTTTATTATTATATTTATCTTTTTACGTAATCGATTAAGTATTGTTTTAAGGGTTTGTTGACAAAGTATATTGTATGTAATATCAACACGTTATTCTGTATACAAAAATATGTAGTAGTTGCCTCTTTACCTCAAGATTTTTTAGTCTATTTTAGTTATTTTTGCAGCAAATCGAAAAATTATGCGTCTTTTTTTATGGATTTCAAAAGAAAATCACTTATGACAAAATTACATTATGCAAATCCTGGGCTAAGCCTTTTTGAAGTTATCATTTAATATAAGCCTATATTATACTATATTCTATTATATAACATTATATCATACAATGATTATACTCGTATATATATTCATTCTTTACGCGGATGCTTGAGAGAGGTTTCTATCGTGTTTTTAGTGATTTCTTTTTTCCTTTTATCTATTAATTTTTATTCCTTTTTCCTTTACTTCCTTCTTTAGTTCCTTATTCTTTTAATCTCTTTCATTCCTTTCCTCATCGAAACAAAAGCGACCTTTTCTTGTCGCTAATTTCGTTCAATTCTCTGCTGCACTCTTACGCATCGGATGTATTAACTGCCAAGCGACGTCGGCTACTATATACACACACACACACCGAATATATTGCATACACCCAACAATGAGTAGGCCGATTAAGCAATTGTGGGCTCGTCGCGACCCACCAATGTTTCCGACCCACAATTTCACGTGAGAAAGGAACCGTGAAGGCAAACAAGCGATCCTGAGCAGCTCAGACGTGAATTTAATGAGTTTGTTCTTCGTTGAGGAAGCTCCAAGGAACTTTTTCAAAGCAAACCTTTAGACGTTCATAAAGGAGGAAAAAACGTTTCGTATGTCGAGAGATTCCATTTTTAGGGCAGTGCAACGGCAATTAAAGATGAATACGGACTATTAATTATGTAACTAAATGGCGACTCATTATTTTATATATATATATATATATATATATGCGCCTCGTTGGTGTAGTGGTTAATGTCGTTGACTACGAATCCATCGGCCCGGGATCGAAACCCAGTGACGGCAGCCGGCGCGCAGCAAAACCCAGCTGTTCATCCTTCCACACAATAAAGAAAGTGGTTGGTAGATAAATGGGTACCCTGGGTTGCCTAGTGGTTAAGACGCTGGGCTGCTGGTGGGGCGTGGTTCGGATTCCACGTTAACTACCAGTTTTTTGCACGCTTTACATTGACACTTCAACATATCTTCCTGCTTTGGTGATACGTCGTTCATTTCAGTTTTCCAAGTATTGAAACGTGATTTCGATTTGATGCCGTGTGTGTAATTTGGTTGAGTGTTCTTTAATTCGATTCGGGACGTCAGTTCTGTTAACTGTTGAGGCTTTGTGGCCTAAACGATTCTTTTGATATGCCCCCAATAAAAGAGAATAAAGTCTAAAGGGAAGCGTGGTGACTATGGAAGTTTTCCTCCCTCTGCCTGTCTGTTTTCCCGGAAAAATTTGTTCAGAAATTCTCTAACATTCAAGGCATAGTGTGTGTGTGTGTGGGGGGGGGGGGGGGGGGGGGGGGGGGGGGCAGGGGAGTTTCATCTTGTTAAAAGATTGCTTCGTCCACAAGACTTAAAGCCGTGAGTTGAAAGAGAAGTTCTGCATCATTTCAAGGCAACGTTCTCCATTTACATGATCGCCTCCTCACAAAAGAAGATGGGCCAATACACTTTGACTTTCTTTAGACGCACTACACTCACACACACACACACACACACACACACACACACATCAAAAGAATCTGGTGATATCAAACCTCATTTGATTTTTTTTCTTCAAATGTGACAGAAGTTTAGTAGTTAATATTGCCGCTAAGATGAAATGTCATCTGAAAATGTGGACCAACTGAAAATGTGGACCAAAAAAATTAGGATTTTTTTTTCTTGATTTTCGTGAAAAATCGATGACAGAAAATTAGCCTTTGAACGATATAATCCTCTATCATTAAGTCCTGAACAACTTGAATTTTGTAAAAATTCTTTCGCAACTTCACCTTCAAAATTTTACGCATCGTTCACAATGGAATTTTCATCTTTGAATTAAGAAGAAGTAAATAATTTTTTTATTATTTTTTTTAATGTATTTGCAACAGTGGTTACGATTTCTTCATCGACTGGTGGTCGACTGGAACATTTATTATCATTCATTGACCGTGTCTCTCTTTAACATTTTTCGACCAGTTTCTAGCTCGGGTTTTTCCACAAAGGTGGATTTTTCTTTTAATGGGATGTGACCGCTCATCTTTTATACGTTTATTACCGATTTAAATTAGGTTGAACACGGAGCGTATAATTTACTTTTCCTCAGCTGTCGTCATTTTGGTTTATAGCTTCGTCTAGTTTATACCAGTGCCTCCAACGCAGTCTAACCTCGTTTAGCCGAGCCTAGAAAACATTGACAACTAATTTTTATAATGCCTTTTACTATTTTTACTATTTAGTTCTACCTCAAATAGGTAAAAAGTCATAAACTTTAAAGACCCTTCAAGGAATTTATACAACAACCTTGTATATTAATAAATGTCTTTTCCCTTCCATCATATATATATATATATATATATATATATATATATATATATATATATATATATATATATATATATATATGTTATAATGTTTCAGACCAACAAAGACCCTAGGATCCACTCATGGCTGGTCTACCTAACTGTGTTCGTAATCGTGTATTGTGTATGTCCTCCGTGGTGGCGGAGGGGACCTACAATTTTACGTGGGTTCCGAACCACAAGAACATAAGAAATTTATGTAAAAACCGCCGGTAAATTGGCAACTACCAATTTTTACGAAACTAAATAATTATCAATTTAAAACCAATTAATTATCGATTTAAAACTAAAGATAGAATCTCTGGATCCAGAGGATCTAGTCATAATAGACTACTATCCACAAATATGTTACACTCTATCTATTTATAACGGACATGCAAATATATCAGATCCAAAGAATCCAGTCAATTTCATTACGGTATCCATCAAGTCACGGTCCATATCGATTGCGGACCAAGTCAAAATTTACAATCATATACATTACAATATATACACTTACGAGAAAAAGTGTAGGTGTGGCTGTAAAGACTGTACAGTAATGTAGAAATGTGTGTGCACCCATTTTGGGTCTCCCATTTAAAGGTGTTTGTGGGGCAAGTGAAGATCATGAGTTTTTCAATACCTCACAGTACTATGGGGGGCACCGCTCGGCAGAGGAATCTCTTTAAATGGGGTGTGTAAGGACAGAGAGTATCCCCTAACCCAAGACGCTGCCTCCCTATATCCCACAACACTTGTGTTGAGCTGTGGGATCTATCCCCAGAAAGCCTTAATTTTACTACCTTAAACTATACACTTTCTATCAACATATGCGTCTAATCGATTTTTAAACATGTTTATAGACGTGCTACTAATTACTTCTACCGGCAAACTATTCCAGCTATTTACTATTCTATGCGTAAAAAAGTTTTCGCAACTGCTGTCTCGAACCTTCTACTTGTCAACTTACACCCGTTATTTCTAATCCTATTATATTGAGATATTTCGAAAAAGCTATCTCTATCTACGTTATCGAACCCATTCATAATTTTGAAAACCTGGATTAGATCACCCCTTAACCTCCTAGTCTCGAGTGTTGTCAATTTTAACTCCTTAAGCCTATCCTCGTACGACTTTGACCTAAGCGACGGAATCATCTTAGTTGCTCGTCTTTGAACTCTTTCGATTTTGTCTATATCTTTGCGCATATGCGGATTCCAAAATTGGACCGCGTACTCCAAATGGGGTCTAACTAATGATTTATAAAGTGGAACTATAATATCGCGCGATTTGTACTCAAAATTTCGAGCTATAAAACCTAACACTTTGTTCGCCTTATTGACCGCTGCTGTACTTTGTTTCGCTACTTTTAAATCACCCGTGACTATAACTCCTAAATCTTTTTCCTGCTCTACGCTTGTTAAATCTTTCCCTGACATACTATACGCAAAATTACCGTTACGCGAACCTATATGCAAAATTTTGCACTTATCAACGTTAAATCTCATTTGACATGTGACTGACCAATCAACGATTTTATTCAGATCTTCCTGAATTTTACCTCTATCTTCGTCATTAATCGCCCTACCACCCAGCTTCGTGTCATCCGCAAACTTTGAAACTGTACTGACTAGGCCGACATCTAAATCGTTAATATATATAAGAAAAGCAAGGGGCCCAATACAGAACCCTGAGGAACGCCACTCGCTACATTAGCCCAACACGACTCCGCTCCATCAACGACCACCTTCTGTTTCCTGCCTCGCAACCACTCTTCTAGCCAATTTATTACTACCCCTGATTCCATGAGCCTTAGTTTTTTCAATGAGTCTTTTGTGCGGCACGGTGTCAAACGCTTTTTGAAAATCTAAATACACTACATCAACCGCCCGATGTCTATCGTAAACGTCAACCACGCTTTGGAAAAATTCTAAAAGATTAGTTAAGCAAGATTTGTTTCGCCTAAATCCGTGCTGCGTATTTCTAACTAGCTTATGGAATTCTAAGTGTTCGACTATACGATCCCTAATTATTGATTCCAGTAGCTTACCTACAACAGACGTTAAACTGATTGGTCTATAATTTCCCGCCGCACCTTTATCGCCTTTCTTAAAGATAGGTGTTACGTTTGCTAACTTGAAATTATCTGGTACGCACCCCTCAGAAATAGACGCATTAAAAATCTTTGTTAGCGGCACAACAATGCTATCTTTTAATTCTTTTAGTTGTATGGGATATATGGAATCCGGACCCGGTGATTTACGCGTTTTCATTTTATCAATATAGCGCGTTACCTCCCCTTCACTAACCACTATATTATCCAAAATATTACCATTATCAAACGGTATTATGTCCATGACCGTAGGGATATTTGTTACATCTTCTATAGTAAAAACTGACGTAAAAAATTCGTTTAGCAAGGTAGCCATTTCCTTGTTTTCAGAAACTAGATCTCCGTTTAGATTTTTCAAAGGCCCCAAGACGCTTTTTACTGGATTTCTATTATTGACGTATTGAAAGAATCGCTTGGGGTTTTCTTTACCGTCACGAGCTATGGAGATTTCAAATTCGCGCTTGGACTTTTTTATTACACTTTTCGCTTCACGCCTTAGAGATATGTAGTTGTTTCGTAACCACAAATTGTCTTTATCGCACTTATGTAGCCTATAAGCCCTATCTCTACTCTTTATAATGTCTCCTACTCTAGAAGTAAACCACAAGGGCTTGTTGTTTACTTTCGCACGTTTAATTTTGTACGGTACACATTCCTCATTTATAGTCCTAAATACTGTTTCGAACGATTCCCACATTAGTTTTGCGCTGGAGTTCCCCATCACGTTTTCCCAATTGACGTGTGACAATTTAATTCGAAATTTACTAAAGTCTGCGTGCTGGAAGTTAGGAATTTTCGTCGAGTTAGCTGGTTTCGAGTGACTTACTGAGAGGACAAACTCTACCATATTGTGATCGCTATTGCCCAACGGTTCTATTATTTGAAGATCAGTAATTAGCCTATCATCCGTATATATATATATTATATATATATATATATATATATATATAATTCTATTTAAGCATTATGTAAATGTAATGCCAAAGTAAAGTCCAGAAAATAAATTGCAAACGTCAATTCAAAATCAATCGCGAGTGTGGCTTTAATTAAAATTTTGATTTGAGTTACCCTTCATAATTAACAGTTTTGATATCTGTAATTAGATTCCTTGCCCGCCTTCCTTCTGCAAATAAATCGATTACGACGTCGAGCACCTATAGAGTGCCAATATATCTACCTCAGAACTAGTTCCAGTAGCTATGTAAGACGTATAATAATATATGTATGCGTTTGGTCGCGTTATACGCGTGCGTAATTCGCGTAAATCTCCCTTTTACGCATAGCATTTACAGCGTATTTGGTTTATTTATGGAGCGAAGCAACGTTTTTAGGAAACCTTTTTCCTTCTCTCATTATTTGTCAACCACAGTTTGATTCCGTGTCTTATCGATCAGTGAGAGTCGTCATGCACCGGACATTCAGGCGCCGCTTAGTCACCCCATTGCAAGGGTGACTGGGGGCTCGCCTAGTAGAAACAATTGTTTACTCATTCCACATGGAGAAACTAATGCAAGGCGTATATTTTATGCGTGGTGAATCACGTCTACATTTGTAGAAAGGGGATTTTTCATTACGCTTTAAAACGGTCATATATGACGTATGTATATTCGAAAAATTGCCTGCACTTATATATATATATATATATATATATATATATATATATATATATATATTCCTCTCCATCATAACCTCGAGCTTTCAAAAGAAATTAATTGTTGATTTCGTTTCATATATTTCAAAGTCAGTCTTTTTGTGTCAGAAATCTCTCCTCGAAGCCATTTCCTCCATTTAATCCAATTAATTATGCAAAAGCTGAACCATAAATATGGTATTAATTTAGTCTATTATTTATTTAA
>JAJOZX010013827.1:42500-85769 GCA_023014485.1 Bathynomus jamesi
TGTTTTGAAATAGTTTGGAGGTCATGGGAAACGCCCATGCAATGTAGATGGTTGGTGCTCGTGAGACAGACAGCTCAAAATCTTTGGTTCAATTTCAAGTGGAACACTTCATAGCACCATCGCAAAATTTCGTCAGACAAGTAAGAGGAACTTAACTGTTGACAAAGATTGCCATTAGTGGTCATAGAATGAACATATCAGATGAGATTTACTTTTCGACATCGTAAATAATTTTGGTTTATCACAAAGAACAACTCAACGTCCTTTATGTAAACTGAGTTTCAGTAGACATGTTTCCTTTACCCGACCTATCTAAATTACGTGCAGCTGTCTATGTAAAACGAAAATTAACATGACCCCTAGCGGATAATGTACCGACTCATAACATTTATGGAGGTTTGTTCTGTTGCCTCGGAAGAGTTTCGCGTAATCAATTCACGTTGAATGGACGTACTAAGGTATTTGAATGATAGCTAGTCAAATATTTCAGAAGTGTTTGTTGCAGCCTACTGCAGTGAAACACGATAGTTTTAGTGTAATAGTAAGACACTGAAAAACCCGCATTCATCAAAGGATAACTTAATTTTCCGAAGTTTATATTCATCCCTGAAAATCATTTTCCATTAGTCCAAAACGGGTTTTGCAGATAAAATGCACGTGTTGCGAGGGGACTTCACCACATATCATACTCCGAAACTCCAATTCATTGGAAGAGACAAGAGGGGTTGTAGGCTCTTCCCTTGGCACTTAAAAGCCTTGATATGAGAGCCCTGTTGAATAAGTTTGAAGCACTTTGATCTTCAGATGCTCAACCGAAAACTCGTCCCACATGTGCGGCAGCTATAAAGGCAATTTTAACCGAGTTTTGGCAACATCTTCACCATACCATGATACGAAATCTCATCACAGATCTATGCAAACACTCGCAGTCCTTCATGAAGCCTCTGGAAAACATACTCCATCTTAATTGATATTTCTTCTTCCAATTTCTTCGACATGTTACGCACACACACACACACACACACACACACACACACACACATATATATATATATATATATATATATATATTGTTGTAGCGCTTATAACTGTAATTAGTCTTAAATTGAATAAGCCGAAAATTAATCCCAAGATGACGAAGGAGTTAGTGAAAAGTAGAAGCTGTTCATGCGCCACGCACTGAATTATTGACTTTATGAAATTAGGTAAATGTTGAGAGAGAGAGAGAGAGAGAGAGAGAGAGAGAGAGAGAGAGAGAGAGAGAGAGAGAGAGAGAAAACACAAAATGAAGCCAATAATAATGAACTTGATTCCTCAGGCAAATTAAGGGAGAGACCGATATCAAAAGAGAACAATTAAGCGAGAATTCGGCTTTTCCGTCCAAATATATACACTTTGTTTTCGCTTCTGTTTCGCTTTTTTGTTGTTTTTTTGTTTTTTCGTGGCTGCAATTCTCGATTAAATGGTCAATGTTAATTAAACTGTTAAAGTTGGATCAAAGCCCAAATTGCGTGTGACTCGAAACGTTTTATTCATATTTATGGTTTTTAAAGTTTTGTAAATATGTTTAAACTTATTTCATACAAACTTTGCATATATATATATATATATATATATATATATATACAGGGTGTAACAAAAGTCCGTTCTCATAGGGAAATCTTTTCCGATATTTTATTTAGCAACGAGGCTTGTTTTCATTTAAATGGAACTGTGAATCGTAACAATTATATTATCGTTACTGGAGCGACGAGCATGTACCGGATTAATTGGCAAGTTGATTGCATTGTTTGTAATGTAGAGTTAAAACTATTTTTCTCCTTCAATTCTGTTATATCTTATTTCCCTATGAGAACGAACTTTTGTTACACCTGTATGTATATAATATATATATATATATATAATTCCCAATTAATATGTAAATACAAACATTATTAAATTCTATCCAGAAAACAAATTATTTTGTTAAAACAAAAACAATATTTCCAAATAATGACTAAAGAGTATTTTAAAATTAGAAATGTAATGTATTGCCAGCCAGCGGTAGTTCAAAGTAATTCGATCGAATCCTTAAAAAGAAACTACAGTAGATGCTTATCTCGCTTTAACCCCCCCCCACCCCCCACACACAGTTGGAAGCATTTGTTATCGAGTAGAAATAATGTAGGATTTTCATTTGGATTCCCTCGGCCTGTATTTTAAAATTTTTACTTTAGCTTTAAATCTCTTTCCTACCTCTCAAGTTAAATTTCTTTCCTACCTCTCAAGTTAAATTTCTTTCCTACCTCTCAAGTTAAATTTCTTTCCTACCTCTCAAGTTAAATTTCTTTCCTACCTCTCAAGTTCTCAAATTCTTTTGTCCGCTTTGCTTTAAAATTTTCACTTATCTTTCAATTTTCTTACATTTTTTAACCTTACTTCTTAAACCGACAGCCTCGTAAGGGACCACCACCAGCCGGTCTGTGTTGCTGTTTGGTCTCGTTTGTATTCCTTCGTAAAATTAGGTCATAAATAATTTTATGACAAAAAAGAAAAAAGAAAAAAAATTGATCGAACTTTGTATTATGTATTATGTATTATGTATTGTGTACTGTATTACGTATTATGTATTGTGTACTGTATTACGTATTATGTATTGTATTATGTTACCAACTAATGAAAATTTGTTCCGAAATAAGAGTAAAAAATATTTACTTAAAAATAATTTTTATTTTTTTCGTTTTTATTTATTTATTTATTTTTGTTCTATTTTTATTTTATTTTTCTTTATTTCGTTATCATATGTTCATTTTCAGCCTTCGTGGCTCAATTGGTCATAACGTTTTCCTGTGGATGAAATGAAGAGGCTAATAAGATCGGGGTTCGAATCCGGATGTTGTTAGTAATAATAATAATAATGCAGGATAGTGCAATGAGGCGTATTAGTTGGTCTGAGCTTTGTGCCAGTTTCTGACTCTCTTTAATGATTATATATATATAGGTTCATTTTTAGGATAAAGAAATAGCAGAATTGTGACAACACAACTGAATTAATTGTGCCCGATATATATCATATACACTATATATATATATATTATATATATATATATATATATATATATATATATTATTTTAATGAATGATTACACCGACAAAGATACGTATGTCAGTATTCAGTGTGTCCCTCTTTTTTCCATTATAACAGTTTGGACTGTGTTAACAATGGTGTCATTGTACTTCTTTACCAGTGATGGTAGAATATTCATTTAAATATTCTGCAGGTCTTTTCACAGTTGTTCAATATTAGATGGTTTTGCTTTATCCTTCTCAGCGTCTACATAATCCCATATAGACTCAACTGGATTCATGTTGGGGCTTTGTGATGGCCATTCCATAATTTCTAGTTCTCCAGCGTCCTCCTTCCGCTTCAAATATGTGTTTACAATCCGTGCCGTGTGTTGTTGGAAGATAAACCCTAGTCTAATCAAACGCCTTCCATCTGGCACAGCATACAGTTGAAGAATTCGCCTGTACTTCTCTTTAGTTAGTTAGAGTACCATCAGTTTTCACATTGGAGCCAAATGAGCTATATGGACCCTCAAACACTGATAGATCCCCCACCATGCTTTACTGTTGGTTGTAAGCACATATCATATTATTATATCTCACCCTGTTCATTTAAAATTTTGACTCATCTGTCCACAGGACCTTCACCCAATCTGTCGACGTGCAGTGGACATGATCTCGCGCATATTTTACCTTCTTAGACTCGTTTCCTAGTCTCAGGTATGGCCTTTTTGGCAGCAGCTCTTCCGTGCAACCCTACCCCTTACAATCAGCGTCGTATTCTTACGGCCAAAACGTTTAGTACCTCGTGAGGAATTAAAGTCCTGCTGCAAACTGTGACTCACTTGTATTCTATCTATTAGGCACGTAACCTTCACGTAGTGGTCTTGAGATTTTATCGTTTTTATTGGCCTTCCTTTTCTGGTTTATCTTTAGTTGACCCTATTTCAAGATGGCGTTTGATAGTGCCAGGTACTCCTTTTACAGAAATGTCCAGTTTTCGCAATTTCTCTAATAATATATCTTTCGTCTCATAAAGTCACGATCTTTACGCGAATACCTTCTGATATCTGCCCTACTGGAGCCACTACATGTGAAAAAAATCAGGCACTGATGTAGCAAACTAAGAATGTTTATAAAACACATTAATACAAAACACTCTTACATTGAAAACATTCTATACAAACAACTATTTCACTCTATTGAAGCGAAGAACACAAAAATCTAAAATCTAAAATGGATTACCAATGAAAGGAACAACGAGATAACATCCATGAGTGATGCCATTGTAAAAATATTTTCAGATAATTAATTAATAAACGGATAACCTCGTGTACGTTAATATACATGCGTAAAGCGGACAAGTAAAATTATGCTATTTAGAAACATCTGTTGCTAAAGTGGCTTTTCCAAACTTTTGAACACTAATATATATACATATATACACACTATAGATTACCTACTTGTGGAGCCTCTTTCCGAAGGAATCGAAAAGCTTAGTTTTCTATGACATGCTTTTAGGGTATTATAAGAAAGAAATAAATACGCGTTGGTCAACAGGTGTTTGGGAACACATGTCCTTCCTATAAAATATGAGTTTAACGGTTTTTCTCTAATGAACACCATTCGAAAGCATGTTTTAACTTCATTTATAATAGTAATTTCTTTCATGTGAAAACAAACTCCCTCGTTTTTTTTTTATTAAAAATTAAAAGGTATTAAAGAGAATTTTTCCATAATTACCTTAATTTGCTTTTCATGCAGGTATTTCTTAAATTATGCCTAAATAAAACGGATGAAATTTGCTTGTTTGCATGCGTCTCAAAACTTGTATAGTGTTGCAAATATTTCGTGTGTGTGTGTGTGTGTGTGTATATATATATATATATGTGTTGGGTGAGTCATAAGTACAGCCTCAAAAATAAGTATACAATAAATACGTTTAAGGCAGAACTTTTAGTTCACCCTGTATATATATATAACTTTATGTCATATAATTATGAGATTATGGTGGTGTGCAACTCCAACACGTCACAATTTAGAAGTCCTTGAACGTCAAAACACACCATATTGATCTTGAAATTTTCACAAGAATTATGAAAATAATTTTTAGCATCTGGTTCTCGTTTACGATGTTCTTGAAAGTGTTTGCATCATGGGTGTTTTTCGTTAATGTTATTATTCAGAGTTTAATAGGGGCGTATTATATACAGGGTGTGTGTGTGTAAAGTAACGCTAGTGAAGAGACAAATCCGATTTGAATTATATTAACGGGAGTGAACATGGACGAGTAATATTTATTACACTTACTTGATAACAACTGTAGATTCCATAGTAAAGGTTTATAAGAGACGTCAAACATGTTTTTACGAGTTAAAAAACGAGTTGAAACTAGTTTAAACCATTTCAAATCGGATTTGTCTCTTCAATCGCGTTAGTTACTTTATACACACCCTGTATTACTGAAATTTTTGTATGAATCTTTACGAAAGAATCCTTGAGCATTGTTAAAAGTAGATATAGTCCTAATTTTCAATCTGTTCACGTGATTTAACTTCGTGGTTTTATCTATCATTGATCGTTCTCCTCTTTGGTTAAGACATTATTTTCTCATCTGTTCCTCGTTTTCCTACCTTAGTTCCCTTTGTCTCAGGCCATTAAAACTTCTTTCTCCTTCTGTATGCTTTCGCAACCACTAACTTTATTTCTCTTCCCTCAGCGGTCGAGGTAAACCAAAATTGCAATTTCGTTCACTCGACCGCTCCGCTTCAGTCGTCGACAAAATGTACTGATATTCAAGTCATAAGTTGTAATAAGCTTTTATGACCGTAAAACCACTGCAAACGGTATAAAACTAAAAAATAAGAGAAATTAATGTTTATTTTCGCGAATAAAATCCATTTTAATTATTTTAAATAATAATTGCTCGTGTAAATAACTGCAAATAATTGTAAATAATTGCAAACATTTTGTGACAGCTTTATGTGTTACAGCTAAAATTGAAGTTACCGCTTCATCATTTTAATGATTATTTATCATTATTTTAGTAATTCTACGGCAAAGATCACGTGACAGAAGGGGATCTACAGCTTTACGTAGGACCCCAACTATCTACCGGTCACTACTACACCAACTTAAAGCGGAGGACGGCCACCCATACCCCTACTGAACAGACACAATGTCGCTTAACCTCGAACGCATTTAAAATAGATTAAATTGGCATTTGTATTCCTATTCCTTTAATCATAATCACATTATGATCTAGATTGCTACATTTCATGCCTCATTAATGCCTGTATTGACTTTCAGCTATAACTTTAAAACATGCAAAATACATCAAAGTCGTATCTAGAACATAAAAATACTAATTAATTATTTAATATTATTTTTAACTACGTTACAGTACTTTACAGTACTTTACAGTACTTTACACTTCTTATGCTTTAAGAAACCACACTTTAATATATTATAAGCATTAATTTCATTACATAGGATATATATATATATATATATATATATACACAGTTTTAGTATTTTAATTAATGGTTTACACGTATGAACATTTTCAAAAATCCTTTCGTTAATGAGTTAGAAAGCAATTAAAGATAAGCATATACAATTAAATAAATTATGATTAAAGAACCCTTAACACATATACCGTGTTCCTAATTATTAATATGATACGTAAAGTGTGGGAACGGATATGAGGCCAGGAGGAAGAACGATAGTAGAAAGCAATTCTCTCGCACATCAAATTCTTTCTCAAACTCAGAAAGTAATATATATATATATATATATATATATATATATATAGAGAGAGAGAGAGAGAGAGAGAGAGAGATATATTGGAAGGCCGCTGACCCTGAAGATTGTGATATGCGAGCAAGTTCGACTCCCACTGAGGTATCGGTACGCCTCGAGAGTTTGAATTTATGTCCGTCACTTTACACTATCTTTACTCACAGTACGTTCATTGTACGTTCATAGTACGTTCTGTGTCCGATATAATTAAAAAGTAAACAGAAAAAGGACATCCTTTATTTCAAAAAAATACAAATTTAAAAAAAAAAATTCTCAAAAATTAATATTATTTAATAGAAATATTTTTATTTTCTTTATTTATTATTTTTTTTAATCATCATTATTGAAATTGATTTAAAAGATTTGTAGTTTTTTTTTTTTTTTTTAATAAGATTTAACTCACATTTAGTTAAATTTAACATTATATATATTAGATCTTTAGCTATTATTTAACAGGTACAGGACTTACTTACTTACTTATTACTCTCTCTTTTAAAAGGAAATCTCTCTCTCTCTCTTCTCCTCTCTCTCACCTCTCACAAGTTAATGACCTCTATAAGATGTACGAACGCTCAGCGCTGTTAACACTATATATATATATATATATATATATATTATATATATACAGGGTGGGCGAAAAGTAGCTCCCTATTTTGGATTGGTAAAAAAATACGTATATTATCCATTTATTTCAGAAGAAATAATATGAAAAGGTAGGCATACATGGTAGGTTTTCTCTAAAATTCAATGTGGGCTCCAACTCTTTCCACCAGCTTCTGGAGCCGCCCAGGAATGACGTCCACTGACTTTAGCAGGAACTCCGGCGGGATGGAGGACATGACTTCCCGAATTCGGTCCTCCAGTTCTTCCAATGTCCTCGGTTTGGTGCAGTAGACTTCTTCCTTTACCCACCCCCAAAGAAAGAAGTCGCACGGTGTCAAGTCGGGGCTCCTGGCTGGCCATTGATGTGGACCACGACGACCCATCCAACGCCCAGGGAAGTGGGCATCCAGCCACTCACGGACAACAAGAGCGAAGTGCGGAGGGGCGCCATCTTGCATAAATATCAGATCGTCGATGTTCTCCCATGTGCAGACAACCGGTCAGACCTCGTTTCGCAACATAGCAAGGTACCGCTCAGCATTCATGGTGTTGCGCAGAAGGAACGGGCCCACAACCTGATCTGAGGTCATACCACACCACACCGTTACACTGAACCGATTCTGCCGTTTTTCAGCGGTAACCGTGCGACTTCTTTCTTTGGGGGTGGGTAAAGGAAGAAGTCTACCGCACCAAACCGAGGACATTGGAAGAACTGGAGGACCGAATTCGGGAAGTCATGTCCTCCATCCCGCCGGAGTTCCTGCTAAAGTCAGTGGACGCCATTCCTGGGCGGCTCCAGAAGCTGGTGGAAAGAGTTGGAGCCCACATTGAATTTTAGAGAAAACCTACCATGTATGCCTACCTTTTCATATTATTTCTTCTGAAATAAATGGATAATATACGTATTTTTTTACCAATCCAAAATAGGGAGCTACTTTCCGCCCACCCTGTATATATATATATATATATATATATATATATATATATTATACCATGATATACATTCAAATTTACCACGTTCGTTATGCAAAATAAGCGTTCCGAGATTGTATATCTATCAAAAATACAGGCCAAGATAACTTAAGGCTAAATGAATGTGTTGTAATGACCTTCAGGAGTGTGTATATATAAATATATATATAATATATATATATATATATATATATATATATATATAAAGGGTGATCCAGAGAAATGGGACCCAAAAGAAACCCCTGTAACTCTTAAAGTATAAGTCCTTTTATAAAATCATACGCATCATTCGAAAGAGGATAGTTACAAGTTTGTACAGGATTGTATAGGTTTTGACAATACAAGACAAGATAAGATACAAAACAAAATAAAAGTGTTAGTTAAAACTAACCCTTCAAGATGACTGCATGGACTGTGGAACAGCTGCGTTTCATAACTGAGCAATATTATGAGCATGGAAGAAGTGTAGTTTCAGCTCTTAGAAGGTGATTTTGACATCTGAAAATTTGTCTTGAAAGATCTTTGAGCTGAAACTACACTTCTTCCATGCTCATAATATTGCTCAGTTATGAAACGCAGCTGTTCCACAGTCCATGCAGTCATCTTGAAGGGTTAGTTTTAACTAACACTTTTATTTTGTTTTGTATCTTATCTTGTCTTGTATTGTCAAAACCTATACAATCCTGTACAAACTTGTAACTATCCTCTTTCGAATGATGCGTATGATTTTATAAAAGGACTTATACTTTAAGAGTTACAGGGGTTTCCTTTGGGTCCCATTTCTCTGGATCACCCTTTATATTTATATATATATATATATAATACTAAACCTGAAATGCATTTTGCTCCTGATGAGTCATGCATACATCATAATACGAAAGGTGTCTGTAATAAAAAAATAAGAAAAATATACGTTAAAAAAAAATCAATAATGACAAAACTACATTGACACGCAAATGCGAAAACTCATAACGGTGTTTCTTTTGAATGGTTCGAAGCTGTGCTTTACAAATTACTTGGTCGCATACTGACCTCCGATGCACTTTAACGTCGCAAATGCCCTGCGTAAAGGCGTAGTTTCAAAACAACATTTTGTAATGAAAATTGAACACACTTAAGCTATGAATGCATCGAGAGAGAGAGAGAGAGAGAGAGAGAGAGAGAGAGAGAGAGAGAGAGAGAGAGAGAGAGAGCCCTTCCCATGACTGTGAATATACAAAAGTTCCATTAATTATTCGAAATTGTAAACAATTTTCTAATATATTTATTTCTTATTAACTTTTTTACATAATTATTTCCGAAATTTTATTCCGAGAAAAGATGTTCACCACAAAATTTGCATAATTAAGTACACAAAACCGCCATTAACTTCTACAAAAATTTCTCCTTTCAAATTTTGTACCTTGTCTCAAGATAAAAATAATAGTTATTTCTGTGATTTTTTTTGGGAGTTTTAATTCTTTGACGATATCGACCGACAATATATATATATATATATATATATATATATATATATATATATATATATATATATATATATATGATGTCGCAAACTATATAGATATTTGTCTTTTTCCTGACATTTTTTGGGGGGTGGAAATCTGTTTTTAGGGTGCGCTAGATCTTCCCCAAATCATGTGATTGTTTTCATTGTCAGAATTTATTTGATTTATTTCCGAGAATATTTTTTTTTGGGGGGGGGGACCCTTTTTTTATTTGTTATTTTTCTTTTTCCATTTCTACTGACATAAAAGAGAAGAAAACTTTTCTATCTATTATTATTAAGAGAATGTGTGTGGATATGAGTGAGAGGAAATTGGGAATAGCTGAAATGAGAGTCTGTATATTTCTCTTAGGACAGAAATAGTAAAACTTTTCAAATAAAGTTTGCATTGTAAGTCACAGTGAAGTCAATTAGGACTTTTAAGCGAAGAGAGAAGGCTAATGGGTTTCAATTTGACCCTCTCCACTGACATTCCAATCCTTGCCTCACCTGGTTAGGCTGTCCGGAGGCGCCCATCATTTTCCTTTATTTGACACGGTGTTCCTCTAGGCTCTTAACTCGTGCCCACAAAGTTTATTGTTCAAGGACTGAAATATTTGTTTTGCGGTTTTTTTAATTTTTCTCTTCTCCCTTTCTCTCTCGATATAATATATATATATATATATATATAGACGGTTTAAGTTCTGAAATTAAAGATTAGTTTAGATAAACTTGTGTTAGATTTGGTAACAATTGGGGTTTGGTGACTATGTAAGGAAATTTGGAGCTGGAAATTAAATTAAATAATTATGTCTTTTTCAATGAACGAAGCATTTTTTCTGAAGGCGTTTTTCCTATAAAAAAAAAATCGCCCATTCCATTCTACATAAAGGGTATTGATTACTGTATATATATATATGTATATATATATATATATATATAGCGTCTCATTGTATCATTATGACATAGTATTCCTGCATCTAATTATATTTGTTACCCTATTTTCTAAAATCAGATAACGTAACAAACCCATGTAGAGAAACATCATATAATATGTATATATAATGCACGTCCTTTAGCTCTCCTTCGACAAATCTTGAACAGAAATTTTCTTAAAAATATTAAAAAGTGATGACTTAAAATCTTATAAATAATGGCGATTTTCTTTCGCATTGTTAATTAAAGCAAAAAAAAAAAAAAACTTTCTTTTTAACGCAGGTAAGAATGATGAGATGTCTTCTCCATTTTCTCACCAATTTTGCTGAGAAAACGTGCAAGTGACGGTGATGTACCGCCTTAGACGTCAAAAGGTTTGGTTGTGTTACGTCATTTAACGTCAGTGAACATATTTGCCTAATATATAAGCTGTCCAGTCTCCTTTGAACATTTTGGATGTATATTAGGCCTATTTTAGGAAACATTATATCAGTATATAGTACGTACAAAGAGTATATATATTTATATATATATATATATATATATATATATATATATATATATAGAGAGAGAGAGAGAGAGAGAGAGAGAGAGAGAGAGAGAGAGAGAGAGAGAGAGAATGTCATTAAAAATATACTCGCAAACAATTAATCAATATTTTGCTTAGTTATATATATATATATATATATATATATATATATATATATATATATATATATATATATATAATTGAATTAATTACTATCTAAACCATAGATCTTTCATATTTCATTAGAGAACATAATTTACATACGAGTACATGAAACATTGATAAATTAATTTCAGGATAATGAGATTCATTAACGTATCTGATTAACGGTCCGAATTACCATTCAGCAGACGGATAATCGTTCCAAATAATGAGCATTCAAGCAATGATGAATTGCAGGCAAAGTTCTATATGCATATTTGCCTGTAGAGTGTTTTTTGTTTTTTTGTTTAAAGAAAGATGGCGGTTACTGCATTTTTACAGTTCTGCGCACCATCTTTCTCATAACCTCAACCACGCACACAATCCAGTACAACACCATAAAAAAAAAGGAAATGCCCCCATTCATTTCAATCTTTTGGCACTGTACCGTTTCCTTACGGTGCAATTAGGCTGTTTTTTGTACTCATTAAACTTTCATGGAGTAGACTGCACACTTATAATTACCTGATTGAGAATCCCTTTTTTAATTACTTTTAACGCATTACAAAAACTCGTAAAACTTGATTTTTTCATTGCGTTACTTCTTACAACGATTACGTAATAATTTTTTCCATTTTAGTGTTTTAGCAATGCATTTACAAACGCGGTAAAAATAAACACAATCAAGAATATGCTTGTCCAGCGCTTAAGCTCATTATTGAAATACGTTATTTCCGCTGATATCTGGACCTTAATGAAGTGCAATATATGTGTGTGTGTGTGTGTGTATACAGTATATATATATATATATATATGTGTGTGTGTGTGTGTGTGTGTGTGTGTGTGCATTAGTGTCGTCGTATTTTCTCTATATATGACAATAATCCTTGGGAAACGAATAACAAATCGCAAGGGACCAATTTGTAGGTCGTAAGTACGATAAAAAACAAAAGATTTGATAACAACACACGTCTGAGCAATACACAACGTCATAACTCAATTTTTACAGGGGTTAAATTACTCCCCCCCCCCCCCCCCCGGGCCCCCTTTCCCCTCTGTGATAACATCTTCGAGGGAAAGTTTCGTAGTTAATTGAATATTGGTGTGGAACGGTTTGTCATCCAGGTTTAATAATCTTTGTAATATTGTTTTAGCGACGTTAGTCTTTAAAGGCTTCTTCTGCTTTCGGATTAACGAGGCAGCTTTTAGTTCATTGATAATAGAAGTGATTATAATTTAATTACGGGTATTTTGAAATATAAATGCACATCTTGTTATACGATGTTTCGTATATAAAACACACACACACACACACACATCTATATATATATAACATCTCACTTCCACTTAAGCTATGATTATGACTGTCTTCAGCGTTGATTGGTAATATAAATATATATGAACTGTATATTAAATTTTAGTAAAACTTTAAATTAGGAAAGTTTAAGGGGCTCGTTCTGCCTATGAAGTTTGTCCGTTAAATTGAACGAAGTTAAAAATTGACTAAAATCATCCTCATTTCGTTCGTTTATGTGTGGGTAACCCAAATCTCGGTTGCGCCGTCTTCCTCGTCTACTTCATCTTCTCCCTTCTGTTCTGTCCGATAAAAGGACACGTGTTTCCTTCTCCATCAGGGTTAAATCTGCCTCCGAATTTCTCTTGGATTGATCCTCGGAGGCCGTTTGTGGTCGCATCGAACTCAGACCCTCCTCGCTGTATAGATAGGGACCGGAACCTCCTGATGAGGACCTAAATGAAGAAACGTAACGAACCTTCGAGAAGACGTTTCACGTACAATGATTTTTGCTTTTTTACGATTATTATATCATATATTCGACGAAGGGATGTTTACAAGATTACGTTTGTCTGTCTGTTAAAATTTTTTATCTTAAACTCTCTAAAAATAAAGTTAATTAATTAACATATGTTTAATATTTAAAAGAAATATGTCAAAGAACTTTACTGACTATAATATTTATTAATATTTAACTATCTTTTTGATGTACAAACATCAAAAAACTATTGTAGAAATTGTATATGAGACTGCTCATCTGACAGCTTGCATATAACATCTGTAACATTAAGACGTACTCGTTTCTCCGTTATAAACAAAGTTTGACAGACATCAAATACATCAAAATAGACGTACATAACCAATTTAAAGCTTACGAAGTATCATGAATACAACTCATAGTGTGTATTCAGACTTTGAATACATTGCTATAATACTCTGGCTGATACAGGAAACCCATAATGGTAATCTAATCTTCCTTTCAGTTGGGAAGATTAAAATGAACAAGAGTTGAAAAGTTCCATTTGTGTATAAGTTCGCTACTCGTCGTTCTTTTGTTTACGTCTCTGAGGTATCCGAATTGCGCTTTGAAATGCCTGTGGGCGTAAAATGCGAACGCATCTGCCCGAGCATTTTCCAAATGTTAGTTTTACGGTTTCTAGTTTTCGATAAACAAAATCAAAAGACACATCGAGAAGGGCAAGGTCGCCCGACATATGGTTTTCGCGCGATTGTATTCGAAGATGCTGCGATTAGGTTTGTATTTTGAAAAATGACAGATTTATCCGCCTTCAGTGTAATATATTTTATTTTAAAATTCCTACCACAATATACCACTCCCTGATTTAGAATTCTTTTTTTTCTTTTCTCTCGACATTCAATGGTTGTTGTTTAGCATATTTTAACATAAAAGCACAATGCCGTGGTAGATCCGAAAGCATACTGTGTATATATATATATTTTTTTTTTCCAGAAAGTATCGCGCGCACGTATATGCATGATTATACATATACGATGAATGCCTTTATACGTATACATAATTTATATCCAATCCGATAAAAACAATAAAACCTCATTTCAGTCATAAATATGAATCGTTGTCTTTCCAAAATCGAAGATCGCATAAAACTCAAAAGTAAAAATATTTCCTAAGTGTTTAGAAGGAGAGAGAGAGAGAGAGAGAGAGAGAGAGAGAGAGACAGAGAGAGAGAGAGAGAGAGAGAGAGAGAGAGAGGTGTTCGTTCTAGAGAACGTATCTCCATATTCAAAATACGAGATATAAACCTCTATAAAAGGGTCCAATATGCGTTTCCCTCAAAGCCTGATGCAGCCTCGAATTTATGCTTTCCGCTCCTCTAACTTTCCTTTCACTTCCTTTTAGAATAAACCAATTTTTTTCCCCTTCTTTCAGCCCACAGTCTTCCCTTCAATATATATATCTATATATATATATATATATATATATAATATATATATATATATATATATATATATATATATATTACCTGAGTCAGGAACATTTTCTCCAGGGAATTATACAGAAAGGTCAAAAGATTCACGTTTGAATATAGAAAATTTTAAAATAAAAACGAAATACATAATATATACAGTATATACTGTGTGTATATATATATATATATATATATATATATATATATATATATATATATATATATATATATATAACGTGTCTTATTAAAAGCTGCCGTAATAAATGTCACTTCTCAATTTTTGGGAGACGCTTTATACTACAGTATATAATAATAATAATAATAATAATGATAATAATAATAATAATAATGATAATAATAATATTAATAATAATAATAATTTAACATCTTTACACAATAAGCACTATGAAAAGCGTTACTCTCAGCTACAAATAATATTTTATTAAAGCTTTTACTTATTTATACTTAACTTTTTCCATGGTCGCTAAATCGAGGAAAATATTTACATATTATCTAGTATAAATTTATAATTATAACAGCGTTTAAGTTTCGTTATAAAGAATATTTAAAGGAAATATGAATCGCTTTAAGAAAAACAAAATATTGCAATGATCTCTTTATCCACACTTTATCATTCTTTAATGTTTGCGCAAAGCAAGACATCTTTCTTAAGGCTTAATACAAATTATGAGGACAATAACGTAATGGAGCATGAACGAGGAATGTTGGAGTTTCGATTTAGCGTTTTTATCCGCCGTTCTTCGTCGAGGGGCCAAAGGACGAAAAAGACGTTATAAAGCCTTTGATCCTTGTCTTTTAAAGAACGCTGCTAGAACGATGAGTTAATGCATGGACGCTCAAAAGCGACTTCAAGCGGCGAAAAGTGTTCATTGTTGTTTGATCCTGCGTGGTATTCACTGTGTTTATCACGCCTTTCCATTAACGCTATGACAGTTACGTTTTACTTCAGACGACTGTTAAGTACAATTAACTATTGTACTCAAGAACCATTACGAATGGAAAATCAATAACTATATTTTTAATTATTATATTTATGTGTGGCGACATCTGCTGCATTATTAATACAACTTATTTAACCTTTGGCTATTAAGAGTGAGAAGTTGGGGGGGGGGGGGTACCGAAAGTAGATTTCGACTAAGTGTCTCGTATTATTATTGTCTGTGATTAAGTGTAGCGTGAGCCGATAGCGGCTATAGGCCACCCTCTGTGCGCGCGTGAAAGGGGGTCGATCAGAGACCATTCTGGCAACAGCTTCGGTGAATTGGACTTAGATTCCATAGTGGTCGTTAACTGTAGCATAGAGGTCCTCCATATGCCATTCTGATGGCACTACGAGAGACAATGGCTTTCATGGCACATCCTAAAAGCAATCTTGTCATCGATTGCTTCGAGACTTTGAACGGACATTCGGACAAAATTTATTCACGACTCCATTTCATTATTCGGATCCACGGGAATATCTTATCACTAAATTGCGAAAGTTTTCGATATTGTTGGGCAGCAAAGACCGTATTGACGATCATCTTGGCATCATTCATTTAAAGGAAAAAGAAGATAAAGAACGGGAAAAGAAGCAGATAAAACTTTGTGACTTTCGCGAGATCGGAAACTGAAACTTTTGTATAAGGAGCCGAGAATGTAATCAGAGCGCACTTTGTCTCGCAAAGGAGGGTGGAAATACTTTATCTTACGTCAAACGTCTGAGAGTCCCCCTTCCTATCTCTTCCTGCAGTGTATTGCTGCTGATCGGGGACTTAAGTGGAAATTAAATTATGAAATAAAATAAAAAAATTAAGACTAAAGTATTGATTATTCTGACCATCGTACGCACACAGTATACCTTAAAGAGGACAGTAATAACATAAATTTATTGAAATGATGTAATTTGTAAAATTATATTCGGTTATCGAAAATGTATCGAAAGCTGTTTTCTCATTGTTATCGAATTAAATTTCTTGTCACGTGTTAGCCTACGGGTATGAGGGCATCAGAATCTATCAGTATTCAGATAAAGAAAGTTATAAATTCAAATACACAGAATGGACTTAAGGAAAATTTATCTTACAATATAATTTCAAAGTGCCAAACTGCATATATATATATATAATATATATATATATATATATATATATATATGTGTGTGTGTGTGTGTGTGTGTTATGTGTGTGTGTGTGTGTATGTATGTGAAGAGAGAGAGAGAGAATATCACGGATGAACACGCATGATTTTGCATAATGCAAAATTGGCTCCACCAAGATTCGAACCCTGGATCTCTGCAGTTGAAGTTGCCGCCGCTGACCACTACACTAGAAAATTTGAATGAATTGCTGCCACTGGCTCGAGTGCAATATGGTTAACAAATAAAACGTTTCTAGACGCGAAAATCTTGTGTTCCCTCGGGGGGGGGGGGTTGAAATATACACCAGGATGTGTGAATTTTTTTTTACCTTTTCTTAGCGCAGTAGTCGTAGCAGTTCCGTACGTTGGTCTCTCTTCACACGAAGGTCAAGCTGGTGCCCCGCCTCTCTCTCTCTCCCCTCTCTCTCTTTCTCTCTCTCTCTCCATAATATATTATATATATATATATATATATATATATATATGGGATGAATTTCACAATAAAACAAGTGAAATGAATGAATGCTGCAAACCCACAAGGAAAAAGAAAAACGATTCCAAGGCCTTTCGTGTATTCAAAGCTACACCCTGACGAGGTGTAGCTTTGAATAACACGAAAGGCCTTGGAATCGTTTTTTTTTCCTTGTGGATTTGCAGCATATATATAATATATATATATCATTGCATCATTGCAAAAAATAGAGTAATTTAACAAATTTTAAAATCTTATATTCCAGCTTTGTTTTTCTCTTTCACCATTCAGTTATTTGGCGTGAAAAATTGTCTCACTGATGGTAGGGGTCTTGAATTGAAATTAATATTAAAAATATCTATAGCGAAATTGACACAATTTAAATCTACGCATTCGCGACGCCATAAATAATGGAATTGCCTTCATCCGAAATGAAATTTAAAATTATTCGTTCTTTTTCTTTCATTATTATTCAAAACCATTTCGAAATGAGAAATAAATTGGGTAAAGAAGGAAATTAAATCGAAAGGACGACTATGTTGACCTAAAAATCTGTAACGAATTTGGTACGTTTACCGTTTTCATACGTCACGAATATACACTTCTTAGATACTGCTTTATTTATAGATTAGCTTGTCGAGTTCATGGCGACTTTTTTTTTTATTTAAAGACTGGGTTTTTTCTTCTCTCTCTCTCTCTCTCTCTCTCTCTCTCTCTCTCTCTCTCTCTCTCTTTCTTCCAAGTGTCCATAAAGGTCATTAAATAGTGTCCATATTAACTATATAAACACAATATAACCTAAATGGATCTTTTTCTTACCCAATCATCGAGACGGTTGTAGCAATTCACTTTATCAGAAACAACATTTGTCGTGTTTAACCTCTCAAATAATTTATCTTGAATGGTTTTCATGCTCCTTCGCTATTTCTAACGAGATCCCGTATTAAATGTAATTATGATCAAGAATATAAAACGGTGTGTGTGTGTGTGTGTGTATATATATATATATTCACACTTGACTCATAACTAAGAAATATCCGTTTCCAAAGCTTAAGAGCTGCTCTTTCAACTGCGGCTAATTGATATACTCGTAGTTTCGAGAAACATACATACACACCTCCAAATACACCATATATGCACGTGTAAGTTGTAAATAATACTACCTTAACTGTATTACAAGTAATATAATTGTATCAGTAACATTTCGGACGTAGATGTAATGATGTAATTTCACCAATTTATGGAAAATTTGATTAGTTTAATTTTGAAATTGAACTTTTGGAGGGTGAATGTCAAATTAAATTCAAATTTTCAATCTATTTTTCGATTTGGGTGAATCGTACAAATATAAACTGAATTAACTAATACTCCAAGTATTTTTCAGTAAAAAAAAAAAATATATATATATATATAATTTAAAATAAAATTTCCTATGAGACCGGACTTGTGGGACACCCTGTATGTATATAGTAATGGATATTTATTTTTTATATATAATGACTTTTTCTTTTTTTTAATGAATATCCGAGATGATTGATGAGCGTTTTTAGTGAATAAGGTTAATCTCACTTATATATTTCACGTTCATGGTCCTCAATCATTTAAAAGATAGGTTTATATATATATATATATATATATATATATATATATATATATATATATGTTCAATATTTAAAATTTCTATTTTAAAATATAAATATTTAAACAGAGCATATTTAGTCGATATTTTTGACTCTTCCTTTTCCGTTAGATATACGAGTAAAAGACTCTCTTCTCTCTCTCTCTCTCTCTCTCTCTCTCTCTCTCTCTCTGTATATATATTATACTATACTAACTGAAACTTGTAATCAAACTAATGAGTAGTGATTTTTTTTTTTAAGTTTAAGGTAAAGTTTGAGAATATTATCTGAACAAGATAGAAGAGAGGACGTATTTTAAGAGATTTCTTTTCGTTTTGATATTCTCAACTTCGCCGTTTTTATTTACTTGACGAGGAATATGAATTCAGTCGAAAATGTAAATGAATTTTTTAGTATACCCATTCGTATGTAAAATCTCTCTCTCTCTCTCTCTCTCTCTCTCTCTCTCTCTCTCTCTCTCTCTCTCTCTGCATCTATTTATCTATCTAATGTCCCTCTATAAGCGGGAAATATCTCCCGTTCATCTCCACTGTTCTCATCTTCGCCGTGCAAAGGGCGAACTGCTTCTCCGCAAATGGGAAATCTTTGTTTAGAGTCTTTGCGACCGAAAACAAGTATTTGTAAAAGTCACTTTTAGGATTCAGTTAATGCTCCTGAAAAAATGAGTGTTTACCGTTCTTTCAAATGAAGCACATTCGTATATTAAAAGGATCTTAGAATGTAGATAGGAAATGACATTTTACGTTTGGAAGCACGTAATATACGTATATATGTGTGTGTGTGTATATATATATATACTGTATATATATATATTTCATATATGATTTGTATTATGAGTTAAGAAAAGGATAATTCACTGGGCAACACGTATTTTATTGAATGATATCTGACACTTGATTCTAGGTAATTTGGGTGCGCTGAATACGAATTTCAACTCGGTTTGGCTCTATCAGGTCCTGATTCTTGTCGACAGCCTATGTGCCATTTTCCAGATTTTTCAAATTAGGACTAAAAAATTAAGTCATGTGTTAATTTTTTTTTTCAAGTTTCATGAATACAAGCAGTTCAAACTACAGTAAAATTACATTATAACGATAGAGAAATGACTTAAAATAAAAAAAAAACAGATATGAAGCTTTCACTGTGGAAAAAATTTTCTTTTGTAAGACTTTCTAGCGTATTTGCTTGTTGATGGCAGGTCTCTTTTCAAGCACCAGCAGTAATCAGCCATAATGTGGGAATCCCAGCGGCCTTGGTACCGTTCCTCCATAATTTTGATATCTTGGTGGAATCTCTCCCCTTGTTCGTCACTTCATCACCTAAATTACTTGGAAATTGGTCAAGATGGCTTTCAAAAAATGCATTTTTATGCTCATATTGCAACCTAACTCTTTGTAGTCCCTTAAAAGTTTTTTTACGATTTCTTCGTAGTTATCTGCCCTATAATTGCCTAAAAAGTTTTCTATCAAGTCCACGAATGAGAACCAGCCATTTTTTTCGCGTTCATTCATGACATTAGGAAAATTGCTGTCTTTAATCATTGTTCTTATTTGTGGACCGTCGGAAAATTCCCGCCTTGATTTTTTCATAACTTAAACTTGGAAATTTTGAAGTTATGTATTTGAAACACTCGCCGTTCGTATCTAAAGCTTTTACATATTGTTTAATGAGGCCTAGTTTTATATGCAGAGGAGGAAATATGATTTTATCTCTGCTCACTAAAGGTGGATTAATTACGTTTTTTTCTCCGACAGTAAGTGATGTTCGTGCTGGCCAGATTTGTTTGAAATAATGTTCTTCCTTGGCTCTGCTGTCCCATAAGCAAAGGAAGCAGGGATATTTAGTATACCCTCCTTGTTGTCCTAGCAGAAAATTAACCATTTTTAAGTCAACACATATGATCCACTCGTGCTCCCTATATTTGATAAGATTTAAAACCTTTTCTATATGTTCATACTTTTCTTTTAATTTTGTTGAGTGCCCAATCGGTATCGAGCCGTATAGATTGCCATTATGCAACAACACACACTTAAGACTTCTTTTCGAACTGTCTAAAAACAAGCGCCAATCATTTGCATCGTAAGACTCAACCCCCATCTTCTTTAACAAACCAACTATGTCGCAGCAATATACTAAACTATCCTCTGTTCTAAAATATTTAACAAGTTCTTCTTCACTTTTTCTGTAAAATGAAATGTATGTGTTTGAAGTAAGCAAGTTTTTCTCTTTAAGTCTTGAAGCTAAAATTTCCGCAGCCTTTTTTGGCAAATTTAGATCCCTTACAAGATCATTCAACTCGGCCTGGTTAAACTTTTGCGGATCGTTTTGACTTTCAAATACGCTGGGGTCAAAATCGGTGTCTGACTCCTCAAAGTGCATAACAATATTTTCAGGAACATCTTCAACTAATTCTTGAGTTGGCAGACCCTTAAATTTTGGAATGGGGATCTCATTTGAATGTAGCACAGGTCGTATCGCGGTGTCGAAATTTGGGTACTCGATACAATGTTTATTTTTCTTAGTGAAGCCCGAAGTCTTGACAAAGCAAAGGTAGCAATCGGTCTCGTGGTTAGTAGGCTCTCGCCACACCTGATATGGAAAAAAAAATTGTAAAGCGTTAACAAAAGCGACGAGAGACTTGTTTTTATGAATTTTATCAAAAGTTATCACCCAAACATTTAACATTTCTATGTTTCAACCTTATGCAATATTTGAGATTCTTATAAACATTTTCTGTAAATTTTTGTTTATGTACCTAAGTTACAATTACATTTAGGTAAGTTACAGTATACTAGTGATTAAATTACGTAGTTTTATGAAATCATAAACTTACCATCGGAACTCCAAAAGGTATTTTGAATCCGAACCCTTCGTCCAATGTCGCAGTCTTTCAATGCATATAGTGCAGGCTTTATGTGGAGCCCACGATTTATCTTGGTCCCCCAGTTTTATGCCAAAATAAGCAAGTAAGCTCTTTTTACGAAGTCAGTATATTTGCTCGTTGATGTGGAAGTGTAAAATTTCCACATATATAACAGAAGGAATCAGGGTTGTTTTTGCATTTGAACTTTCTAGTGCTTGATGACATATTGCTTGATTGTTCTGCCAATTTGTAAAGGTATTTAAAGCCCTTAATTCATAAATTTAAGAAAATCTGAATATAAACACAAAAATTAGTTTAAATAGGTACTTATTATGAAATAGGTACTTACAATCTATGAAATTAAACTAGAAACACGGATGAGTAGGTACAATATAAATTACGTCTAATTAAATCAACTATATTAAATCACGATGACAAAATTACTCACTAAATCATATGCCAATTCAAAATTATGTTAATGCCCAAACTTAATTAACTAACTCAACTGACTGACTGACTGACTGACTGATTGAATTGACTGATTAACTCTGGAAACGAGTCGCTTTTATATATTTTAGTTGTCCCTCTAGAATACTCTACAGAGAACAGGAACGCTCGAGAAAATTTTAGAATTCTATGATATTTTTAGCTTAATTTACTAATATTAAAATGGGTTAAAAATGACAAAATTAAAAAATTTTTAGGGTGTTACATATAAAAATATACATAATACAACAATACCATAACAGGTACAAATACCTAGATAAAAACCTAGTTGCATAATGTGTAACTGCAAAAAGACTTAGCGAATATTGAGAAAAAAACCTTTTTATGAATACGACGAAAGAGGAGGGGTGTTGAGCAAAATCAGGACCTGATAGAGCAAAACCGAGTAAAATTCGTGCTCAGCGACCCAAATTACCTAGAACTAACTGTCAAATCTAATTCAATAGACAAAAAGTTGAAATTTGTTCCCCAGTGTAATGTATAGTTAAATAATGCTTGTTATTGCTGGTTTGTTATTAATGCTGACGATAATAAAGATGATAATCTACAGAAACTAAGGCTAACAAAGACCCTAAGATCCACTCTAAGGTTAACCCGAGAGAAAGGAGAGAGTAGGGGGTTAAAAGAAGAGAATAAGGGGTTAAGTAAGTAGCAAAACCTATCATTCGTAGGTTAACATTCATTCAGAAAAAGAGAGAAAGACTCACTGGTGTCATCATCCGCCGGCCACTGCCGACAAGTCGGAAAAATAGTCGAAGAGAATAGGAAAGTGGTGAAAGATGAAAAGAAGTAAAATAAGAACGCTTACAAACCATGCAAACTACAGACATGCAAGCAAAGAGAGGATAAGAAAAGAAAAAAAATGTATGAAGAGTATAATAAAAAGTGGGCTAGTTTACGCTACGAGCTACATCCAAGTTCGTGTTGGTCTAATTTTTTTTTTTTTTTAATAATTTTATTACTGGCATATCACGCTCGCATGTCACAAGCTGGCATGAATCGTCAACACACTCATCCTCGACCATTACCCTAAGAGCTCCTGTTGCCAATTGTTTTATTATTTTAAACAAGTTAATATTTTTAAAATGCCTATCTAGACGGTTCTTAAACATATTAACGCTGGTAGAGTTCACGACGGGCGCGGGAAGATTATTCCATTTATCAATTACTTTAAACGTAAAAATGTTTTAGCGATGTTAGTAATGAAACGTCTGCCACGTAATTTAAATCCGTTTTTGCGAGTATTGCTATTATCGAAAATGAACAATTTGTCAAAATTTACGTTATCGATTTTATTAACGCTTTTGAAAACTTCAATAAACTCCCTCTTAATTTCCTAGTCTCGTATGAATGCAAGTCTAACTCTTTAATCCTATCTTCGTAAGACTTGTTGCGTAGTGACGGAATTAGTTTCGTGGTGCGTCGCTGAACCCTTTCCAACCTATCAATATCCTCACGCAAATACGGGCACCAGAACTGAACGGCATATTCTAAGTGAGGCCTGACTAGGGACTTGTAAATGGGCAATATAATATTCTTCGATTTAAATTCGAAATTACGCGCTATAAAGCCTAACATCCTATTAGCTTTTGCGCAAGACTCCAGGCACTGGTTCCTAACTTTTAAATCCTTAGATACGCGTACGCCTAAATATACTTCCTCGTCAACGCTCGCTAACTGTCTATCGTCCATCGTGTACGTGTAATTATTGTTACGAGAACCTATATGCAAAACTTTACATTTGTCTACGTTAAATTGCATCTGCCACTTATCCGTCCACTCCATAATCCTATTTACATAATCATGGAGCCTATTTCTATCGTCCACGTTAAGAACTTTACCGCCTATTTTAGTATCGTCCGCGAATTTTGACACGTTCCTGATCAACCCTACATCTATATCGTTAATGTAGATTACGAATAGCAATGGACCTAACACTGAACCCTGAGGGACACCGTTACCTACATCCAACCACCCCGATTCCCTACTATTAACAACGACCCTCTGTTTCCTGGCACGAAGCCATTCCTTAATGGGTCTAACCAGTTAGCTACGAATAAGAGGACGAGAAGGTAGTACATGTTATTAATCAGACGTTTCGGAAATTCAATTTCCATCATCAGTGCTAAAAAAGTAGTAAAAAGTAAAAAAGTGAACAAATATAAGGAGTAAAAATGTTATACAATATATTTGTGTAGTCATATGATAATAATTTAAAGTTAAAAAAGTATATATGATAAAGAGGTAAAGACAAACGGTTAAAATATACAAAAAGGTTTATAAGGTGAAACGAATATTGAAAACAAATCTTACCAGGTTGTTATATGGGATGGTGGGGAGGGGGGAGGGTTAATATAATTGTATAAAGGTTGGGAATGGTTGAGTGTTGAAGTATCCATGTTAGAATTGTCCAAAAGCCGAAGAGAGAGTGATTGCGGATTTCTTTATCGGTGAAGAGTCAGAAGACTTATTTTGGCTATGTTTAAGTTGAAATTTCTGAAACGTCTAATTAATAAACATGTACCACCTTCTCGTCCTCTTATTCCTCACTAAGTTGCGGTTCCCCAAGAACAAACCCTTCAATCAAGTTATATATATATATATATATTATATATATAGGGTGGAGCAAACGTCGGGCACCATAGGGTAAATTACAGTAAAATGCTAAAGTCGTGCACCACAGGGTAAATACTAGTCAGTATTCGAAATAATGACCATTAAGTTGAAAACAATTTTTGATTCGCTGCACACGTCATGTCTGAACACTTCTCAGCACGCTAACGCTGATCATGGAACAGTAAAATCTATTTTTTTTTTCTTTCAATTCATCTATGTTTTTGAGTCATTCATCGCGGACGACAAAGAAACAGTAATTACCAATCAACAAACATCATATGTACAGCAAATTGGAGTTTTCTCAAACTAATGGTCACCAGTTCGAATGCTGAAATGTAATTTATTCTATGGTGCGCAACTTTTGCGCCACCCTGTATATTTTTAAGCGAGTATCAAATTCAATACTGAATCAATATACTGGACATCTCTCCATTTTCGTGGAATGACCAGAAATGTCAGTCATTTTGTTTATACAAATATTCATTGATATTTTATTTCTTTTGCGCAGCATTTTATATATATATATATATATATATATATATATATATATATATATATATATATATATATATATATATATATATATATATATGGGGTTGAACTCAGAATGGCGTCCTGGAGTTTTTTTATGATACACACAGACCGTGCATGGAACAAGGAACTCTTCTGGGAAAGTTCAATCCACTATAGTCCGAATAAGTAATGGTAAATGACAAACACTATAGTATTTTATTTTTCATGATGTTAGCCCGACGTGGGCAACGGGTCACTCGCAAAGAGGTCCCAAAAATAGAGAGAGAGAGAGAGAGAGAGAGAGAGAGAGAGAGAGAGAAGAGAGAGAGAGAGAGAGAGAGAGAGAGAGAGAGAGAGAGAGAGATTTTTAAGGACACAAACTAAAATACATTTCTCACAAATTGCAGAACAAATAAACTTCGTATATAGCTCATATTAATACACAAATAGTACTTAATTTCTTTCGATATTAACACGAACTGAATTAGTGGACCATTTTCGACACTCCATTGCCTTTATGGAGCGATAGTTTTTGATACAAATTGTCAAGGAGTCTTTGTTTAAACGCGGTGATTTTTTTTCTGAAGTTATCGAACATTTGACAGTTTGCGCGCAGAGGCTCTGCCTTTTACCTCCTATCCCCCCCCCCCTCCTCATTTAAAAGAATGTGGTATCACATAATTTCGGAAACCATCGCCCGGGCATACATTTTCTGGAAATGGTCTGGTAAATGTTCAACCACTGCCAGTCGGGAAGGTGGTACTACAGGGCAGCTCCATCCTTCATAAACCATAATTTGTCGGTATTCTTGATTTTAGGGTTCACGGTTTCTTAGAAGAGTTTCAGGTAAAACGAACCTGTTACCGTATCCATCAAAGAAAACAGAACCCATTACTCCACCACTCCATATTGACTCAAACCATGACACCAGGACAGTTCAGTAAAGTTTCTTATAAAAAAATGTTGATTGTTGGTGGTGTGTAAAATATAAGAACAAGTTGGTGGTGTGTAAAATATAAGAACAAGTTGGTGGTGTGTAAAATATAAGAACAAGTTGGTGGTGTGTAAAATATAAGAACAAGTTGGTGGTCTGTAAAATATAAGAACAAGTTGGTGGTGTGTAAAATATAAGAACAAGTTGGTGGTGTGTAAAATATAAGAACAAGTTGGTGGTGTGTAAAATATAAGAACAAGTTGGTGGTGTGTAAAATATAAGAACAAACATCACATTCGTAATTGTACATAAATTCAGCGTTGTATGATGTCCCGCCGTCGACATAAGCACTTAAGTCCATTCACTCAGATGACAAATCCCTCTTCATATACGAGTACACTAACAACCATAACTAAATACACGTTTGTATCAACCTAAGAGGGCCTATAATTAATTGAACGATAAAGACTATAATAATATCAAATATAACTAAATTAAACCGAATGATTGACTGCCTAATGGATACCCAAGTTTTATCCCCTCAATATAAAGACTACCTAACGTCTAAATCAGTCTATTATTGATATTTCCTCGAAACTTTTCTCACTCTCATTGGTTTGAATAACCTTTTCAACGAAATTAAATATTAAACATCTCTTTTCATCGTAAATTACGTAACCTTTTCATTTGACCTTTAAATTAATTAATAAATCAATTGAAAACATGAGTCATCGCGAGGTTGCACTGCGTCAATCATATGGTTCGTCCCTTAGCATGCTCATTGGTATTTAACTTTACTCAAATTTTCAAAATCTCCGTTTTATGAACGTTTCACAATTTAAAATTTTAGGAACGTCATTATATATATATATATATATATATATATATATATATATATATACACTACACCTTGGTGGTGTTGTGGTTAGCGTCTCTGACTACGAATTCATTGGCCCCGGGATCGAGACCCGGTGACGGCAGGCGGCGCGCAGCAAACCCCCAGCTGTTCATCCTTTCACACAATAAAGAAATTGGTTGGTAGGTCAATGGGTACCCTGGGTAGCCTGCTAAGGCTGGGGCGTGGTTCGGATTCCACGTTAAACTGTAGGTCTAAGGTGGAGTGACAAGCTTGACCTTCGTTAAAATGAACAATTCGGGCGGAAGCAAAACAGGTTACATATCATATATAAGGGTGCCCCAAAATAAATATAGCGAAAACAAATTATTATTTGCTGTTTAATTTTACAGGTATCGAGAAGAAATTAACAAAAACGTGTGATTAACACGTTTTTAATTTTCTTAACAGTTATTTCACATTTAATTTATGTATATATAGGGTTGTCCCAAAAAAAACTATATACTCTTTATAGCATCATATATTTTATAATTAAAAAAAAACCAAACAATATATTGTTATAGCAATTGCCAATGAAAGGTAAATTAGTAATCTAAGTGATCAAAATGTTATAGCGAGTTGTTTGCATATAAATTAATTAATTAACTACGCCAAGTGCTCAAAATGTTCTCCGGCGGCATGAATGCACTTTGAATGCGTCGACTAAGTGATTCGCAGACATGGATTAATGTGGATGCTGTGATGGTCCCGCACTTTTCCCTAATTGCATCCTTAAGGTATTCGAGTGTTGCAGGTCTTGTACCATAAACTGCATCCTTCAGGTAGCCCCACAAGTAAAAATCAAGTGGAGTCAAGTCTGGTGAACGTGGAGGATACTCAACGCTTCCTCTTCGTCCTATCCAACGGTTTAGGCAACGTTTCATCGAGGTACCTTCTGACATCACAATGACAATGAGGGGGGGCTCCATCTTGTTGAAAGTAAAAGTCGTCGTTTCCAAACAACTTCCGAACTGCAGGTATAATTTCTGTCCGCAGCATGTCGAGATATGCGGCACCGGTAACTGTCCCATTAAAGAAAAATGGTCCAACCAAACCCCTGGATGATAAACCACACCATGCTGTTAATCCTGGTAAATTAACATGTTTATCCACATAAACGTGTGGATTATCAAGTGACCAGTACCTGCAGTTGTGTCGATTTACTGTGCATTCAGCTTGAAGGTAGCTTCATCAGACCACACGATTTTGTTGTATTGAAAGTGCATTCATGCCGCCGGAGAACATTTTGAGCACTTGGCGTAGTTAATTAAATTTTATATGCAAACAACTCGCTATAACATTTTGATCACTTAGATTACTAATTTACCTTTCATTGGCAATTGCTATAACAATATATTGTTTGGGTTTTTTAAATTATAAAATATATGCTATAAAGAGTATATAGTTTTTTTGGGGACACCCTGTATATTAAACTAAAAGTGAATAACTGTTAATAAATTCAAACTTGTTAATCACATTTTTTTTTTTCATTTTTCGATACCTTTAAAATAAAACAGCAAATAATATTTGTTTTTGGTATATTCATTTTGGTGCACCCTGTATATATATATATATATATATATATATATATATATATATATATATAACCTTGGTTTTACTTGTTCATTCTGACGAAGGATCAAGCGTGTTGCTTCAACTTAGATCTTCAGCTTAACGTGGAATCAGAACCACGACCCATCACATGTGGTCAAAAATTACAAAATCCTCGCCGGACTCGATCTCACGACCTCTCGACTAGCAGTCCAGCGGCTTCACCACTAGGCCATCCGGGTACCCATTTACGTAACCAACCTATATTTTTATGGAGGGATGAGCAGCTGAGTAAGCTGCGCGTCGCCTGCTTTCGCGGGAATCGAACCGGGAGCCGGTGGATTCGTAGTGAATGATGCTAACCACTCGTTGGCTTTTAATTTGGGAACAATACACATTCTACCTTTCCTATTTTCTAGTGTTGTTAGGATGTTAGGTTAGGTTTAGTTGAGGTTAGGTACTAGTTTTTCGATCATTTTCCATGTGTAAATTATGGTGTAGCTCTCCCGTCTTCTTTCTAGCGAATTCAGATTTAATTTACATAGTCTTTTCCAGTGGTTGATTTCTTCGCGGTCATCAATCTTGGCTGCGAAATTCCTCTAAGCTTCTTCTAGTTTATTAATTTCTTGTTTTTTTTTATGGGAACGTCAAGACTAATTATTACCTCCTCATCCCTTCTTTGTAGGTTCTCAGTAACTGTCCCGTAACTCTTTTTGCTTTGTTTATCGCTATCTGATTCAATGTCTCAAATTTTGCATCACCGGTCATCATTAACCCTAAATCTTTTGTTTTCCAGCTTCTCTGAATTTCCTGTCTATCTGTGGCATGGTATGATGTCTGTTTAAGTTCTTCATTTCTTCCATATCTCAAGAGTTGAAATTTCTCGGTGTTAAAATTCATATTATTGTATTCTGACAATTTGTATATTCTGTTTGTGTCCCTCTGTAGGGCTTCCACCTCTTCCGCATTACCGATTTTTCTGCTGATCTATGTATCATCAGCAAAAGATGTTACTATACTGTTGTCGTCTACTTCATTGTGTATGTCTGTCAGCATGATAATGAATAGGAGTGGGGCTAATACTGTTCCTTGTGGAACTGAGCTACGTACTTCCGATTCTAATGATGATATTTGGATTTTTACGGCTTGCTGCCGTTCCATGAGGAAGTTGTACATCCATTTGCTCGCTTTGCCTCTTATTCCCACGTGTTTTATTTTATGTACTATTATGTCATGATCACACTTATCGAATATTTTAGCAAATTCCGTGTAGGGCTATATTACATCGTAATTATCACTGCTCTCAAGTGTGTCTATGATAGTGTTATAGTGCTGTTTCTCATTGAATCTTTCCTGTATCTCCAAAAAGTTATATATTTTCTCCCTGTCTATTCCTTCAAATGTTTTGGTGAGATGTGATGTCAGTGACACCGGTCTATAGTTCTTTTCTTGAAGCCTAGACCCCTTCCCCTTTATGTATAGGAACAATTTGCTCTTTTTAATATGTTCGGTGTTCCCCCATGTCCAGGGATCTTCTCTATATCCAATAAAGGGGTGTAGCTATTTCGTTCTCACAGTTTTTAATCAACAAGGCATTCCATTTGTCCTGGCCTACAGCTGAATGTGATTTCATTTGTCCTATAGCTTTCGCTATATTTTCTGCTATAAATTCAAAATTTAATTGCTCTTCAAAAATGTATTTCTGTCAGGTACTGCTTTGGCCCTATTTGGGGTACTGAGAGCTGATTCATATTGAGCTCTCAGTATTTCAGAGATTTCTTTTGGATCATCGGTTAGCTCATTATTTTCTTTCCTTAAAGGGTGCAATAGTCGTACACGTTTTTGTTTTTCTTTTCGCGAAACTTTAGAAGTATTTTGAATTATCTTTTATTGTTTTCACCGCATCTTCCTCTTCTCTCTCTCTCTGAATGGCCGTTAATTAGGGTTTGTATATCTTTGTCTATACTATCCAATTTTACTTGTATCACGTTTGGTGGTGTTGTCTGTGCAATTAATTAACTTCGTGGCTACTTCTCTCCTTCTCTTACGGAATAATGTTCGCTTTTGCCTCTCGAAATAGTTCCTCTTTGGCTGTATTTGTGGAACATATTTTTCTAAGATTTCCAGTGTCTTTTTTCCAAGGTTATTTTATCCTCTAAGACTGTTTTCCACTCTATTTGTGTCATGTGGGATCTGATTTCTTCCCAATTTTAGTCTTACAGTTTAGATTAAAACTCTCAAATTTGCTTCTTTCTGCAGTATGAGTATTTTCTTTTAGTGTTCTCACCATAATGTTGTGATCTGAAATATTTGTTGTGTTATTCTCATATCATTGATTAAGTTGGTGTTATTCGTGAATACCAGATCCAAGCAGTTATTTTTTCTGGTGTTATCTGTTATCTCCTGTGTAAAAATAAATTCATATATATATATATATATACTGTGTGTGTGTGTGTATACACACTATGATGCAAGGTGGTGTACTGCTGAATACACGAAAGGCCTTGGAATATTTTTCTTTTTCTTTTGGGTTTGCATCATTCATTCATTTCACCAGTTTAAGTGTGAAATTCATCCCATACATACATACATACATACATACATACACCACACACACACACATATATATATATATATATATATATATATATATATATATATTATATATATATATATATATATATATATATATATATATATATATAAATCATAGATGCATTCATGGTTTAAGTGGAAGTATGAAGAGTTAAACATCTTTTTACGTAGAGCACCATTCCACCCATTTCAGGGTATGAACAGCTCGCAGTAGCATTGCCAAGCAGTTAAGGGGTCAAAGTACTAAGGAGGCTTCCGTACGTAGTTCATCACCACTGAAAGTATCAATGTTGTGTGTTAGTCTAATCCAAAGACCATCCATATCCGTATTCAATTGATTGCAATTTTTGTTAGTTTGTATTGCAGATACCCCCAGTTATTATCAGTCCTGGTGCATGATTTTTCAGGATCAAGATGTACTTCAAGTTTGTGTTTCCATCCCAAGGCAGCGCAAATTTACCCGTATCAATCACAGTCATATCCGTACTACCTGAGGCTTGCTCTACACAGATTGGACCAAAAACCACAAGCATCCGCACTCGCAGACAATTCGTATACAGACCTCTATTTTGTTTAGAATATTTTTTATATAAATTTGTAGACTCAACACGGAAAAATTGCAAATTCGGAAAACCTCGGACTGAATAGAATTTAAAGAAGACCACGTCGTACGGTAGAATAACTTCACCCCCCACCCCCCCCCCGCTCCAAAGAAACAAAAAATAACAAACAAAAAACAAACAAACCCAGAATAAAATTTTGAAACACTTTTAATACCATATATATATATATATATGTTAAACACAGACCGTGCATGGAACAAGGAACTCTTCTGGGAAAATTAAATCCACTATAGTCCGAATAAGTAATGGTAAATGACAAATACCATAGTTTTTCTTTTTCTTGATGTACTTCAATAACTGAGGTCTGAGGTTCGAATCCCGGTGGTAGTGGTGGTTAATAATAATCCAGGAGTTAGCGAAATGGACCGCATACGTCTGGTTCAAGCACTGTGCCAATTTCTGGCACTCCTAACTGATTATATAGTCCCCTTTTTCTATTTGTTAGGCGTACCATTGGTTTGGTTAGGGGATGTATAAGTTTGTTAAAGTTAAAAATTATGAAGATTTCAATTAAATAGAATACATTGGAATTAAATCAAACTCAATGGAATTAAATCGAACTGAAATAAAGTCAAATTAGCCACATTGGAAGAAACTAGAATTGGCAGAAAATCTTTGACCTATTTTTGTACGTTTTCAGCTTTTGTTATTATTATTATTATTATTATTATTATTATCATTATTATTATTATTACTATTACTATTATTACTATTATTATTATTACTATTATTATTATTTTAGAAAGTCGATATCAGCCTGCCTTTATAAAGGATTTACATTTAATTTCCAATATTCTGAATAGTTTTTTATTTCCAGTACTGAGTTTCTTAATAATAATTCTAGATAAGAATTTGCAGTATGCTAAGAATACTTCCTTCATTTTTGCTTCTGCTGACGCGTTTCGTTCATATACTTTGAACATCTTTAGAGCTTTAAAAAAGTTATCAAGCCATTTTTCGACACTTAACAAAAACCCTGATAAGCAACATCATGTGGTGTACCAATTTACGTGTCCTGGAGTTGACTGTACGTCGACTTACATTGGTTACACCACAAACCACATTAAAGAGAGATCATACCAACATAAATATCGTCCAAGTAAAATTAACGAACATTGCAGAGTAGATCATAAAATATAAAATATTAAATTTAAAAAATATCTCACAAAACTTTCAAATCTTCTACTCATCACATAACGTACAAAAACTAAAAATTGCCGAAGCCTTTTACCTTAAAATGAAAAAACCGAAAATTAATATAAAATTTAATGAACTTTCGAATATTCTTAAATTAATTTGAAATTGTATCAAATTTACAATCAAGAAATATATATATAACCCATTTTACTTTAAAATTATGTATAAAGCTCTGAAGATGTTCAAAGTATATGAACGAAACGCGTCAGCAGAAGAAAAAATGAAGACAGTATTCTTAGCATACTGCAAATTCTTATCTAGAATTATTATTAAGAAACTCAGTACTGGAAATAAAAAACTATTCAGAATATTGGAAATTAAATGTAAATCCTTTATATTATTATTATTAGTCATTTTATTTCCCTAACGTAATAAATGGACTAAATCCCATCGATTCTACCTAAAAGGCTTCCGTGCTTCCTAACGGCGTATTTATACAGATAAAATCCTTTAAATATATTAACGTCATATCAGATATCTAATGCAAAGAGGAAAAAAAAACCATATTTTTTCCAATTTAAAATATTGTATAACTTTATGTAAATTCTATATTTATTTCTGAATAAAGCATTTTGAATTTTGAATTTCAAATTTCACGACACTGTTCCTATTCGCTTCATTATAGCGACCTCTCAATACCCGAAGCGACATTTTTTTTAACAGTATATATATATATATATATATATATATATAGATATATATATATAATTATATATTACACGGAGACCGAAATAAAGTGTGCAGCCAACATGAGGGTTCGTACTCGCGTCGCTAGTGCCCTACTTGGTTGTGTTTCGGGGTGGCTTTTGCTGCTCAAGGCGCAGTGCATATTCTAGCTGGCATATATATATAATATATATATATATATAATATATATAATGCACTTCCGGTTCGATTCTATTCCATTCAGTTTTATTCTCTTCGACCTTAATTCCATTCGAAGTACTTCGAATGGAATAAGGTCGAAGAGAATAAAACTGAATGGAATAGAATCGAACCGGAAGTAAGTGGAATCGGCCAGATTGGAATTAAATCGAACGTATTGCAGTTAGTGCCCGGTTAGGCTACTTTTCTAACGGTTAAAAGTACGATTTTTTATGCAGGAGGGAGAGCCAAGGGTGAAGTCCGCAAAAACGCCGCTTCCATAGAGGAAGAGAACCAAAATTAAGGTCCAAGGTTTTCTAGATGCCTGGACACTGCATTTGAAAGATTGAAGGTCATAGACATGGGGAAAGATGGATTGAGGAAGATTGTTCCAGAGTTGACCGGATGAGTAGATGAAAGATTGAAAATACGGATCAACCCTTACGTTTGAGAGTTGAATAGAAAATGAATGAGAATATGTCGAAATTCTGGTACTGCTTTTGCTCTCCTTAAAGGAGGAAGCGTGCAAATACTGTAGAGAGTTCAGAAGAGCAGTGTCCGTTATAATAGCTACAGTAAAGAGAGAGCGAAGCAACATTGCGGCGAAGAGAGAGATTGAAGACAGTCAGTAAGAGGCGGGGAATTGATGAGCCGAAAAGCTTTTGATTCCACCCAGTCAAGTAGAGCCGTGTGGGTTGAGCCGCCCCACATATAAGAAGCATACTCCATACAAGGACGGACAAGACCCCTGTACAGAGACATCAACTGAGTGGGGGTGAAGAAATTGCGGAGCCGGTACAGCAAACCTAACCTCTTAGAAGCTGTTTTAGAAAGAGAGTATATGTGATCTTTCCAGGAAAGATCGCGAGAAAAGGAAACGTCAGGAATATTAAGAGACGAGGAAGGATTGAGTTGTGTATTGTTGAAGGTAAGGGCAGAGTCATGTGGAAGATTGTGGCGAGTAGACGGATGAAGGAACTGAGTCTTTGAGGCATTGAAAGCCATAATGTTTTCTCTGCCCCAATCAGAGATAGTAGAAAGATCAGAGGTCACCACTTTGTGAAGCGGGTGGAGAAGTGAAGAGTGGAATCATTGGCATAGGAGTGGATAGGACAGGAAGTGCGACGTAATAAATTATTGATAAATAAAAGGAAAAGAGTGGGTGACAGGACAGAGCCCTCAGGAACACCAATATTAATACTAGGGGCACTCAATATATTTTGCCCCACCCTTTTTTCTTAGCTAAATATTAGGCCATGGGGCTGAAATGTCTTTTGGGCCGTAAGTTTAAACTTTCTGCGCTTCGCATAACCGGATTTTTCCAGTTTGAACCTCCCCTCCTTGTATAAAACCCCTTTTAAACTCACTTGTATAAAACCGATGGTTAACGCAGTTTCCAAAATGGCGTCTGACAGTGATGTGCGTCGTAAACAGAGAGCTGTTATCGAGTTCTTAACCGCAGAGAAGGAAACAGATGGAAATATTCACAAACGTCTACAAAACGTTTACGGAGATGCTGTTGTTGATCGAAGCACAGTTGGACGCTGGTCTAAACGTGTGAGATCATCGGAGAGAGGAGAGCCAGCCTCGATGATGAGCCACGCAGCGTTTGCCCGACATCGGCTGTGACATCTCACACTGTGCAACGTGCTACAGCATCATTCGATCAAATCGGCGAATCATATACAAGGAGCTATCACTGGAGCTAGGAATTAGTGAAGGAAGTGTGAATACGATAATTCAGCAACTGGGATACTCAAAAGTGTGTTCACGGTTTGCTCCTCGCGAACTGACTCAAGATCACAAAGCTCAAAGAAAAGAAATTGCTTCCGAGTCGTTGATTCGATACGAGACAGAAGGGGATGACTTCCTTTCACGAATTATGACTGGAGATGAGACTTGGGTACACCACTTTGAACCTGAAACAAAACGCCAATCCATGAAGTGGCATCACGCAGACTCCCCACGCAAGAAAAAGTTGAAAATGGCTCCCTGTGCAGGAAAGGTTATGGCCACCATCTTCTGGGACATGAAAGGGGTGATTCTGGTGGACATTATGAAGAAAGGACAAATCAACTCAGAGGCATATATTGCTACCCTACAGAGACTCCAGAGACGTATAAAGCGAGTTCGACCGAGAGAAAACTGGAAGACGTCCTTCTTTTGCACGATAACGCAAGACCACACAACAATTTGCAAACAGAGAGGCCATCACAAAAATGTGCTTGACTGTGTTACCCCACCCTCCATACAGCCCGGATCTGGCACCTTCAGACTTCCATTTGTTTGGGCCAATGAAGGATGCTATTCGTGGAAGAAAGTTTCAGAGTGACGATGAGGTTGTTGAGGAGGTTAAGAAGTGGCTCCAGCGGAACCCAGTGGACTTTTACCAGCAAGGAATAAAGGCCCTTTTTTCGAGGTGGAGGAAAGCCGTAGAAAAGAATGGAGACTATGTGGAAAAATAAAAACTTGTAAAAACAGGTATGTAACTACTTGTGTACAAAATTTCTGGAACTTACAAGGAAACTTGGAAAGAAAAAAAAAGGTGGGGCAAAATATATTGAATGACCCTCGTAGCTTTAGGAGAACAGTGGCCATCTACAACTGCAGCTATAGATTGGCCAGAAAGAAAATTAGATGAAGGCACAGATAAAAGGATAGAAACTGAAGGAGGGTAGTTTGGAAATTAAAGATTTGTGCCAGACTCTATAAAAAGCTTTTGATATGTCTAACGCAATAGCAAAGGATTCACCGAAATCCGGAAAGGAGGAGGACCAAGAGTCAGAGATATGCAAGAAGATCGCCAGTAGAATCCATACTGACGATGTGAAAGAAGAGTGTAAGAAGAGAAGTATTTAAGAATCTTCCCTATTAAGGATAGATTCAAAACTTTAGAAAGACAAGAAATCAAAGCAATTGAACGATAGTTGGAATGTTGAGAGCGGTCACCCTTCTTTGGGACAAGTTGAATGAAAGTGAACTTCCAGCAGGAGGAAAAGTACCAGATGGAAAACAAAAACGAAAGAGTTTGCCTACGCAGGGTGTCAGCATAGAACCACAGTTCTTGAGAACAACAGGAGGGACACCATCAGGACCGTACGCCTTCTTGAAGTTGAGCCCAGATAGGGCACGAAAAACATCTTTGAAAGAGATTCTAATTTCAGACATAACTAAGTCAGAGGGAGTTGGAGATGGAGGAACAGCACGGGAATCGTCCATGGTTGAGTTTGAGGTGAAAGTTTGAGTGAAGAGTTCAGCCTTAATCAGGAGTAGAGACGGTAACTGAGCCGTCGGAATGGAATAGAGGAGGGAAAGAAGAAGAAAAAGTACAGTTGTTGGAGAGGTTCTTGGTTAGGTGCCAGAAAGAAAGAGAAGAATTAAAATTGGATAGGTTTTCACATTTTTGTCTGATAAACAAATTTTTGGCGAATCGAAGAACAGATTTTGCACGATTCCAGGCAGAAATATAAGCTAAATGAACGTCAGCAGTTGGATGGCGATGGTACCTTCTGAAAGCCTCTTCTCAGTTGTGGATAGCATTAGAACAAGCAAAGTTAAACCAAGGGTTTTTTTTTTGCATTAGTAGTAATAGAATATGGAATGTATGACTCCATGCCAGAGAGAATCACCTCCATGATGCACTCAGCGCACCTGGAGGGACCCCGTCCACGGAAACAGTAATCATTCCATGGGAAATCAGAGAAGTAGGCCTACTGCCTAAGGTCCTCCCAATCACCGACGCCAAAGTACCAACGGCGTCTCCTCATGAGAGGATCCAAAGGCCGAATTGGAGATGAAGTGGTGTTCAACAGATTGAAAATTTGAAGAGAGGCCACGAATGTTGCAAACGTTATGAAAAGTGAATCAGGCAGGGGGCCCCGAACACTTCGAATGGGCTGTAGCAGAACCAGCCCCGCTGCCCTGGTCTACGTTCCCGGTATCGGCAGTAGGGAAGCCAGAAGCGGGGACATTTATGGTCCCTCCCCAAGGAACTCCGAGGCTCTCGACGTCAATGCCATATTTGGTTGGGTTATGTTACGTTAAATTTTTGGCATATGAAAAAAAAAAATAGTATACTTGAACGGTGTGCCTCCGTGTCTAACCGTTTAACTATAAAATGAGGGCTAGCCATACCTCTAACCTAACGATTGGCTGGGTGAGATGTGTAAGTTCTGTTGAATTTAAAATTTATGAAAACTTGAGTTAAATAGAATTCACTGGAATTAAATCAAATTTGAATAAGATCGAATCTGGCCATGCAGATGGGAATAAAGTTGACCTGGAACTAACTCGAATTCGACCTTATTCCAATTCGATTTTATATATATATATATATATATATATATATATATATATATATATATATTATGCACTAAAAGCTGTGTAAGATTAAACTTTATTTATTATGGACTATGTAATTTCTTTTGCATCTCTGGAACCGAAATTAACTTTCTTTTTTCCTATATTTTAACTTTGGGTGAACCAAATGCATATATTTTACAAGTTGCAAGAAGAAAGCAGCGCCAAAATCAATGTAAATTGAATCAAGAATTAAAATGAGGTAAAATTTCACTCTGAATTTTGCCTAAAAGATTTTGAATTTAATTATGAAATTGATTTAATTTGAATCCTTTAACAGTCCTATAAATGTTCTTTACGTACAATGTCCTTCAGGGAACGCTGGCTATACCCTTCATTCTGTTAGGACTCCCTGAATATAGTTATATTTAATCTTGTTTTCTTTTTCCCGAAGCTCTCGCATGACGAAACAGACTTCGCCTTTTCCAGCTGCGAATCAGAATAGTTTACGTTAATACGTTGATTCGCGTCGACGTTTCTTTCCCTTCGTTCCCTGCAGTCTGTACCCCCACCCCCTACCAACCACCCCACCCATCGTAGGTCCCTCTTACTCTTTATAACTCCATTATTCGTTTCCCAAAACGTTTGATCACTGAACCCTCAATATGAACCGCACTTGGCGAATTTTGCCGATCAAATTACACGGAAAGGATATTGAATTAGAATATAAAAGGATTAAATAGAGAACTGGACGCTGTTCCCTTCCGCACCCCACGATTTCACAATCTGCGGTTACAGTTTAACAGAGCGGGTTCGCCTCTCATTTTTTTTTACAGTTGTCTCTCTTCATGTATTGAACAGCCTTCATTAAAAGTAAATGTAGTAGAATAATGGAACAGCCACACACTACATCATTCACTTCATCTTTTGTGGCCTTTCATACTCCTGTATAGCATAGTGTAAACGTGAGAAAGAGAGAGAGAGAGAGAGAGAGAGAGAGAGAGAGAGAGAGAGAGAGAGAGAGAGAGAGAGAGAGAGAGAGAGAGAGAGAGAGAGAGAGAGGTGTTGTTTGATTGTGTTCTTACAAATTTCACTTAAGAATTCCAGTTTGAAATAACGAGAGTGTTTATACAAGGTATTCTCATGTTTACTTATAATTATCTTTACACAACGAAGTTTAGAAAACTACCAAAGTATTTTGTCATTATATCCAGCTGATATTTTCCCCTCTTCTTCCTTCTCTGTCTGAATCAATTCGACCATCTCTCTCTCTCTCTCCCCTTCAAATGTATCGTCTTAATCCATTTAGATTCGAGCCATCTATCTATCTCCAGTTCCGGTTTGCGTGTGTTATTCTGAATCGGGATTTTATTCGCAGTTATTTTGATTTCGGCTTTAGGCTCCGATAGCTTTGAGACGCTGCCGACTGGCTCCGTCCGCAGCAAAGGTTGAAGATACTATCCTAAGCCTTTTGAAATATAGTTGCCCTGAGGCTGCTCTGATTTTCAATTCTTTTTCCGGTTTCCTTCTTTATGAGTGGGCGCATCTTCAACAGGAAAGGGTTTATCTAATATATATATTCTTAAAAAGTGTATTTTGTATTTTTATCGGATTTTATATATAAGGGAAATATTATTTGGCTCATTTATAAAATCGCACGATTAATTCAGAATACAAATATTCCCTATAAATTCACGTGTGAACCAATTAAATTGCTTACGCGTTTCCGCTCATTGTAGCTTCCCGTCCATGACCTGTATGAAGAGCTGAACACCCTAAAGCTAGCTAAAAAACTATAGTATAATCTAATTTTATATTAAAAGTGTGTAATACAAACTTTAAAAGTATAAAATTCACATAACAAAACAGAATGAGTCTCTTTGAACTCCTTTTTAAAATGACTTTTGTATTCCATTTTTATTATTTTTTTAACTGCAGCGACTCCCGTTACTTCATTCTTGGAGACTTTGTATCTGGAGTGTGGTTCGTGTCGTATATTGCTGCGGACGACCAACATAAAACTATTGGTCCATATTCAAAGGCTGGAAGGATAATAACATTTTCATAAGAATCAATATAGAAAACAAACTACTTGTATTTATTGCTCTCTCTCTCTCTCTCTCTCTCTCTCTCTCTCTCTCTCTCTCTCTCTCTCTCTCTCTCTCTCTTAACAATATATATGCAGTAAATAGGAAAAGTAAATGTTTCCATGATCTTAGATTTTTATGATTTCTCTTACAAACAAGATTCCATTTCTTTCCATTTTTCCCTTCTTTGGGGTTTCTTTCGCCGTATCTGTCGGATGCCGAGGTTTACTGCTATTTTTTACGACTTTGATGAAACTTGAAAAGACGATAATATTTTTATGTTATAGTGTAATGGCAGGTTTACAAGCTATATTTTGAAGTGAATATTGGTCTCTTATAAAAATATTTTGTTGGGCAGGACTTTACATCCTGTTACAAACATAATATACAAGTTCAAAACTGAAGAGGTCTTCTATGATCTTCATACTGTTTTTAAAGAGTTTTAGTGAGGCTTCTTACGTCATTATAATGCGTCATATCCATTCTAGGCTCGAAAAAGCGCTTCACTCCTTAAAATTGCCGACTTATCGGCTACAGGTCATTAATAAAATGAAATTTATGTGCACTTCCAATCAATATATATATATATATATATAAACAGAGAGAGAGAGAGAGAGAGAGAGAGAGAGAAGAGAGAGAGAGAGAGAGAGATATGCTAATTTTTTATGACATCAAATAACTTTGCAAAACTGGTTATTCCTTCATTTATTACAAATTTTAAATTTTAAACTTAATATTTTTATTTTGATATATTTCCTTTCCCTCTTTAAATTTTGATTAAAACTAATCCATTTTTGTTTCAAAATTAAAAAGTTTTTTCGGATAAAAAAACTTTAAAAAGTTTTTAAAACTTTTCAATTTAACTTTTAAAAAAAAATAAAAGTTTCAATTAAATTTTTTTATTTTTCAGTTTAAAAAAAAAAATTAATTGTAATTAAAAATCCAAAATTAAAATCTGTGATTAATGAAAGTTGTTTTTTTTTTTTAATATTTTCTATAGTTTTATTTATTTTTAGAAAATAAAAGTATTTTTTATTTAAAAATTAAATAAAAGTTAATATAAATATACAGTCAGAACCTATAGAGTCAAATTCCCAAAACTATTTTTTTTTTAATTTTGGGGAATTGAATTTTTTTTTTTTTTTTTTCAAATTTGTATAGAATTTTTTAAATTATTTTTTTTAAAAATTTGCTGGAAAATGTGTTAATTTATGATAATAATTACATATGTATGATAATAAGCACGTAAAAGGTCTCGTGAAAGGTCATTATATCGCGTATCCTGCATAGAATAGCGTGGTGGTGAGTCCTGCATGCGAATTCACGACCAATATAAAACCCGTCTTCGATTCCCGATACCGGGATGTGATTTATTTATTATTTTTTTTATTTTAGCAATTCCCAACACTAATAAATGATGCAAATGAGATAATACTTCGACATGACTCAATGATTTACGAAGGTATCTATTCCGTAACACGCAATTCGCGTAATACATCACGTTTCTTACGAATAATCCACGCGAACAGATTGTTCGCAGGCCGTCAATTTCGATGGTGAATATTTCATGACTGTGAGTGGGGCGGAAGGCTTGATTGATTATTAGAAAGGCAGGTTAATGCTTTAATGAAGGGGAGGGGTCCCATTTGAGGTGGTTAAACTCACGCCAAATAACGGCACCTTTAATTGGACGCATAATTTATATGTCCAATTTATATCAAACATTTTGTATCTTAAAAGCAATTAGTCATTCCATATACTTTATTATAGCACTATATTATACAGTATCACACACACACACACACACACATGGTGTAGTGGTTATCATATCTGACCGGCAATCGGAAGATCCCGGATTCGATTCCCGGGTGGTTACCACATTTTTTCATTTGTTCGTTCTCCCTCCTCATCTTGCGCGGAATGTTCTCCTATAGAAGCGTCGTTCTTTACATATATATATATATATATAACACTTGAATTACAATATATGTACAGAAACAACATAGCAATATACTATTATTTATTTCCTATTTTAAAAGATGTAGGTAGGAATCCTTAACGGAGAAGTGATTGTCACGTTTTTAGCTTTATGCAACGTTCCTCTCACTCGTTCCCCTGCACAGTGCACACACTCTATTTCTGAATGCAATTTTATTGGATACAGTAAAAAAAGCATTCGCGATCGTGTTTCCTGGTCATGGATGGAGTAAAATTTTAGAGTTTATTCTTTACGTGTTTACAGAAACTCCACAGGACAAAATGAATTCCAGTTTCAACCTATATAAATTTTTTTTTTTTTTTTTTTATGTATATTTTCACATTTAATATTTTATTAAATTTGATAAAGGATAATAATAAAATAATAATAATAATAATATATTAATAAAATATAATATAATAATAATATATAATAATAGTGACACATAAAAATGTTTAAGTATGAATACATAATATATTTTAGTTATAATAAAGCGGCCAGTAGGAGGAGCTCGGGGGGGGGCGGGGAAGGGGGGGGGGGGAGGAAGGTTCGAAGCTACGTTAAAATAAGAATTCGTGGATCCTCGAGGGATACAAATCGCCTTTACTTTTTCTCTCTCGTCGTAATCCCTCACTCTAAAAATGAAATAAAAATTTCCCCTCGGATGAAAAGGAAATACTGCGAGGAGGGTATATTTGCTCTTACTTTAAGTTTATGTCGAGTTCGCTGCAAGTAAATGCGTT
>JAJOZX010013828.1:0-87264 GCA_023014485.1 Bathynomus jamesi
TAAATATATATTTATATATTATAAATATATTTATATATTTATAAATATAATTTATATATTTATAAATATATTTATATATTATATATTTATATTTATATATTTATATATTTATAAATATATATTTATAATATTTATAAATATATATTTATATATTATAAATATATAAATATATATTATAAATATATATTTATAAATATATTTATAAATATATATTTATAAATATATATTTATAAATATATATTATAAATAATTAAATATATATTTATAAATATATATTATAAATTTTAAATTAAATATTAGGGCTCGCTTACGCCATTGCAGAATCGAATATCGCGTGATGATACAACTTTCAGTTTTACGTTTTTAATACAAGTGAAAAGCGTATGGTGCGTTCTATGAGTACATTATTATGATTGAAAGTATTTTGTGGCCATTTGTACAGAAAATGATGTTTTTATACGAGATCTGATATCATAAAGTATTAAATTATAAGATTTTAAACGTTGTATAACGGTAGGCTTCAGTCTGTAAAGACATGATTGGTACAGCTAATGGCAAAAACAATAAGCATGAACATTCTGTGTGATTGATGTAAACAGTGGCCTGACTGGTGTGAAAACAAATACGTTTATTATGAGAATTATGAGGAATTGTGAACAGCCGTTAAATTAGAGAAATGATAATTAAAGTAATGTGAATAGTCCTAACTATAACTACAAGTAGAAAGGTTCTTAATGAAAAATCTCTCAACTTTCAGTACCTATTTCCCGCTGCATCTATTTAAAAATGACAAACCACACAAATTCGACATCCCGTTTTCTTTAATTGCATCTAATAAGAAATTTTTTTACCCGAACCTACTTATTTAGATGTTATATACGTGTACAGGGTGGGCGGAAAGTAGCTCCCTAATTTAAATTACATATAAATTATGTATAAATTGTGATTGTATTGTTATATTGTTATGGTGTGTTCTCTAAAGTGGTACAATTGTAACGGTAATCTTTTTTTCTCTAAAGTGTTCTCTTTGTGTTCTCTAAAGTGGTACAATTGTAACGTTCATTTTTTTTTTTATTTCAGATTGAAGGGTAACATGGCTGAGCGTTTAACACTGCATGAGCGTGCCCAGTTGGCGGCACGGTACGAAGTTTGGCAATCTGTCGTTCGAGTTCAAAGATGGTGGCGGGCCATTCACGGACCACGTGCCTAAGTGGACCCGAAAACAATCAAGAACTGCCACTCGAAGCTCATGACCACGGGGTCTGTGGCAGATGTTCGAAGATGTGGTCGCCCTTCGACATTCAGGGCCCAAGAGACGGTGCAGGCAGTTCAGGAAATGTTCACACGGAGTCCACGAAAGTCAACTCGCCAGGCAGCTCGGGAAAGTGGACTCTCCCGCTACTCAGTGCGAACTGTGCTGAAGAAGGAGCTGAACTGGCGTGCGTGGAAGCCGCATTACTGCCAATCTCTCTCGGACGAGGACTGCGACATTCGCATGGAGTTCGGGGAAATCATGCTGGCTTGGCATGAAGACTGGCCCCATCTCTTCCGCAACATCCTCTGGAGCGACGAGGCGGTGTTCCACGTCGGAGGCTTTGTCAACCGCCACAATTGCCACTACTGGGCAGGAGAGGATCCCATGGTTACCGCTGAAAAACGGCAGAATCGGTTCAGTGTAACGGTGTGGTGTGGTATGACCTCAGATCAGGTTGTGGGCCCGTTCCTTCTGCGCAACACCATGAATGCTGAGCGGTACCTTGCTATGTTGCGAAACGAGGTCTGGCCGGTTGTCAGCACATGGGAGAACATCGACGATCTGATATTTATGCAAGATGGCGCCCCTCCGCACTTCGCTCTTGTTGTCCGTGAGTGGCTGGATGCCCATTTCCCTGGGCGTTGGATGGTCGTCGTGGTCCACATCAATGGCCAGCCAGGAGCCCCGACTTGACACGTGCGACTTCTTTCTTTGGGGGTGGGTAAAGGAAGAAGTCTATCGCACCAAACCGAGGACATTGGAAGAACTGGAGGACCGAATTCGGGAAGTCATGTCCTCCATCCCGCCGGAGTTCCTGCTAAAGTCAGTGGACGCCATTCCTGGGCGGCTCCAGAAGCTGGTGGAAAGAGTTGGAGCCCACATTGAATTTTAGAGAAAACCTACCATGTATGCCTACCTTTTCATATTATTTCTTCTGAAATAAATGGATAATATACGTATTTTTTTACAAATCCAAAATAGGGAACTACTTTCCGCCCACCCCGTTAAAAGAAAGTTAAACTTACCTACTCTCAAAACAGTTACTGTGCGAAAAATATAGCAAGATTGGGGGTATAGTTGCCAGATGCTTTTATTACGAAGGGAATTGAAGTCAATATATTTAATTTAAATACTCTTAACACGTGTACATATATATATGTAATAATAACAATAAATCAATATTAGTAATAATATTTAAGTGGATGTTTAGAGGAGGAAAACAACTTTGGTGATTTAGTTTAAAGCATCGTTACGCAACTTGATGTTCTTTTTAACACATGTAATTTTATAACGAAATTTGATGAACGGTAAAATTATTAGTTCATATACCAGAAGATAGCATGTGAAAGTGAATGTAATGGTATATAGCGATGTAAATAACAAAAAACTACATATTTAAAAGTAAATAAACAAATATGAGTGTACTATATGTATATATTGTATTTGAAGGTCATCTCGTTTGAAAATAAGCCAGTTTCCCTTAAAAAAAAGAGAAATTAATTTATTTAAATTATAATAATAAATATTCATTTTATTTTTCATAATACAGATATTAAACAAAGAACTTGTTTTTCGATTTAAAATATGTTCAATCTGATTTTGAATTATGTATTGTTCGCAATTTGTTAACAGACGAAAATTGGGTGTTAATGCGCAATCTCGTTAGGCCTATTAAAACCTTTCAGATATTCGTTTTCATTTCTACTGTCTGGCGGAATTTGCCTGAACAGAAAGTACTCGAATGTATGTATGTTTTTGCATGTTTGTTCTTGTTTGCCGCATGAAAGAACTTTTTTGAAGGGGGAAGGCGAGGCTCAATCCTTTCTTAATTTTTTCCCCCTTTTTTTCCCCCGCTTCCCTCCCCTCCCCCCCTTTTTTTTTTTTTTTTTGAAGGACCATGAAGAACACCTCATAAAGGAGGGAACGCCGGTGGAGGACCGCCATGAAGGACGGTGAGGGGGGGAAATTTTCAAATTGATCCATTTCTGTCTCACATTTTGCGGCTATACTACTACTCCCATCTGCTCTACTCCATCTTTCAACCCAAAAGACTGCATGTCAGTGTACTTGTGAAAATTAATATTAATTCTGATTATAGTTGGCTATACATTGTGTGTGTAAAAGAGAGGGATGGGGGAGATTACGGTGTTGTTCTCGTACTGTCATTGTCACTCACTGCAGGATTGACGTAGCAAAGCCTCAGAATATCAAACAGGAACAATAACACAAGCGAACTTGTTAACTTAGGCTCGTTGAGGTTAGCATTGGTTAATGAAAATGGTTTTGTTCTTTTCTCAATTCGAGAATTGGTCCATTACTTTCTTTTTTGTGTTTTGACATTAAAGAAAATATTTAATTAATACATAAATTTTTTGAAAGTATTGAGGTAATATTTGAAAGGTAGGATCTTTCTGGTTTGACCGCCGGCGGGAAAAAAAAGAAGCTTTTTTTAGGTAAATATGCAGTTTCACGGCTCCACGAATACCAATATTTTAGTCATAAAAACCATAAATACATATATTTGGAGACTGTCCGAAGACTATGGCATCGGTAAAGTGTTTGTAAAACCCCGTAAAGTATTTTTTATTAATATTTTAAATACAAACTAATACTAGCGAATCTGGCAACTTGGTAATCATTGTCCAGGATGGACGTGTGTATCAGTTGGTCAGTGAGTGAATTATCGTTAACGCGAAAAGATTGTGTTAAATAATGCACTTAGTAGGTTAGGTTAGATCAATTTCTGGTTCATTTTTCTGACTCCATCTAAATTTCTTTCCCAAAGTCGCGGAAGAATACAACACACTCGTCTGCAACGTAAACAATAGTGTTTTGTATTCCTCCGTGACTGGGTAAAAAATTTAGATGGAGCCGTGAAACTGCATCTTTACCCCTTTTGGTACCCTTTTTTATTTAGTTAATGTTTATTACATTTCAGAAGACAGTAATGCATTTTAGCTTAGAGAAATTAAAAAAATAAACTAAACTAAAATGTATTATTCTGAAATGTAATAAACATTAACAAAATAAAGCTTTTTTTGTTCTCCACCTGCCGTCAAACCAAAAAGATCTGAAGGGTATTTGCATTTGACATAATGGAAATACTACTATAAAATTTTACTACTATATTTAAAATTTTACTCCTGAGGTGTCGGGGCGGACATTAGGCAGGAGATAGGGAGTGCTAAAACTCCCGTTTCTCCTGGCCCTGTTCTCTTTAGCTGATCTTTTTCCGTGTCTCATTTACCCTGTGAGCAGTCCAGCATGCTCTTAAACACACACCTCTCCCTCTATTCTTCATTACACACAGTGATGGGCATCGATACATGAAAATCGCTAAAGCGATACCGATACATCGATACATGAAGAACGTCTTAGGCGATACCGATACGCCGATACTTTCTAGATGTCTTAAGCGATACCGATACCGGTACATTTTTATAATTATTCATTTAATATGTAGGTATTAGATATTATTGCTTATACTAGTAATTTGTACGCACTGTAAGTAAAATCAACGACATTTTAATGGGTTTTATGGATTTAAATAAAAACAATTGCTTTATTTAATGAAAGTATGTTTTAATTTTGTAGGATACATGAATGACTGAAAATATTACACTAACAATTAAAAGTAATTACTATTACCCTTTCTATATTATATGAGCGTTTCTATATTATGGTTAATTAATCTCAATAACACAAGTACAAACGTGTTTAAACGTTGCGCCGTATTGTGTGATGTGACCAGTAGAGTAGTACTGTCATTAAATAAATATTTAATAATATTATTATTTAGGGTATGTATATTCATAAATATAACTCAGTAGTGTCATATTATTTATAACATCTATTTAAATATTTAAAAATTCTTATTAATGTATCGAAGTATCGATTTTTTTCGATACATTTAAGAAAATTGACCTTAGCGATACCGATAAATCGATACTTTTGTCAAGTAGCTAAAGCGATACCGATACAAAAGTATCGATCGATACGTATCGGCGATACATGTATCTAGATACTGCCCATCACTGATTACACATACATGCATTTTACACACTACACAATCTTTTCAAAATTTATTAAAAAAAAATATAATAAAACGGCATCATGGGCCTCGGACACCTTGATTTTGGCTCTCTCCTTATATTAGAGAGAGGGGGGGGCGACTTTTGAGGGCGTTCGCCCTTGCCCCCTCCTTGCTACATAAAAAGAAATGTAGCCACAGACCTTCACAGTTCTAAGTACGTATTAGAGTGCGGGAAGGTTAACACGTAAAATGCCTCTGGATGAGAAAGCGTTATGCACTGTCTCGGTTGTTTAAATATATAACGGGTTGTGTCTACTTTCATCTCGTTGTGTAGTGGCTAACGCCCTCACCTTCTACTCGAGAAACAGTGGGTTTGAACCCTACTGGGGGCGAGTTTTTCATCATAAAAAATCGTCTGTTCATGCATGATATTATATATATATATATATATATATATATATATATATATATATATATATATATGTTTGCGACCTCTACCCCTATTTCATACGTAACACTAATGAGGCGAATCCTTTATACCTACGACATATGTCACAGTTGAGTTGAAACATTCGTGAAGGGGAGTTGTGTGTGTGTTCTGTTACATGGAGGTAACAGAACTTAACACTAATGGAGAGCGAAGTGATAGCTTACCTACAATTTAAAGGATTGGTGAAAAAATACTAATGTGTAAAGAATGTGAAATCCAGTGTAATGGAGTGTTGGGTGCGGGGTTTCTTCCTGGGTGACGTCCCTCCCGGTAGATCGGTGGCTTATTATGCCCTCGAGTTCTTCCATCAGACTCTAATAAGAAAAAGTTACTTCATCTACAGTAAGTTGTTCTAACCTGAAAACATTTTCAACACTTGTATCGTATTTGCCTTCAAACAACGTCTCTCAAAATTACACCTATGGTGAGGTGACGAATGACCAAGTTTGAACACAATATTTTAAGTGAAGCCTAACAAAATAATTATACAATCTACAGATAACTTCCTTAGTTTTGTGACTAACATTCCTCTTAATAATACCTAGCATTTTATTTGCCTTATTTCTAGCCTCTAAACACTTAGAAAATTTTAGATTACTACTAACTATAATACCAAGGTCTTTTTCTTGTCTAACATCCTCTAACCAATTTTCTTGCATCTCGTAAATAAAATTTTCATTATTTCTACCAAAAATGGAGGACTTTGCATTTTCGGACATTGAATTCTATCTGCCATTTACTTGCTCAGGCAATCAACCTGTCAACATCTCTTTGTAGTTTAAGAATTTTTTTTATATTTGTAATTGAAGCAACTACTTTTGTATCGTCTACAAATTTAGATATTTTACCACCTCCTCGTTTGGTCTAAATCATTAAATGCACAATAGAGAGTAATAGACTTAAAACTAATCCTTCAGATGGACGCTTTTCATATTTACGAGTATATGATCTATATTATCTATTAAAACACGTTGCCAGTTTTGTCTGAAAAAGTAATTCATCTGAGGAGTGTAGTAAAATTTTTTACCCCTTTCTTTTATGGGAGGGGGAGAATTTTCTCTAGTTTTGACAGATGAAAACAATGTAACGAATTAAATTCCAAAGATGGCCTAGAAACTCGCCCGATTTATTAAATCCGTGCAAAACTCCTGGGGCAGTTGCCAGACAAAAAGCTGAAGTAACTGGAAAATATTCGAAGAGGCCAAGACCGAAATTCAAGAGAAATATTGGTTAAAGTCAGAGCTGGGCAGTAACGCGTTACAAGTAACGGCCGTTACGTAACGCGGTACTTTTTTAGTAACGGTAGTAGTAACAGCATTACATTTCAAATCAAGTAACTCTTTCAGTAACGACGTTACTTTTTTAGGGAAATACATTCGTTAGTCGTTACTCGTTACTTTTTTATCGTAGCTCGCAATTAGTTTCTTTCGATCCTCGCTCATTATTCATTAACCGTTAAAAATTTGTCCCTTCACTATGAGCGAGGTGTGCATGTTGGCCGTTGGCATGCTGGCAGCCTACCCCATCCACCCTCTCCCCTACACTGACAGCACTGTCAAAGTAAAAAGGCGAAGAACCCTGGAGCAGGGAGGGACTTAGGTTCAACAGAGGTTTCGTCATTCCTCTCATCTGGGCCTTCACGGCACGTTAGCTCTGCATCCTTCCCATCCACTAACTTTAAAATATGTTTTTAAACTTAACACTCCTATACCATCTAGTGCCGCTGTTGAGCGGGTTTTTTTCAGTAGGGAACGATATACTGCGTCCGAAATGAGGCTCGCTCTAAGATGCAACTTTTGAGAAGCTTGTTTTCTTAAAGGCCAATAAAGATCTTTTGAATAATAGTTCTTAAGTTTGTATATTTAGCTAATAAATTTCAATTATCATTGCCATGCACACTAACTCATTTGATTCATTTCTTTAGTATTTCGTATTATTGTTTTGCAAAACTAAACTTTCCTGGTATATTCTAGCATTAGTAAATTAGTATCAATAGTATGCTACGGGCCTAATGCTACATCCTCTGTTATGTTGCAATTCCTAGTAATAATTTTGCAGTAATTTTGTTTCACTTTTTTTTTAAATATTATGCCTTACAAGAGAAGAGGAAGTGCTGTCGGAGGACCAGGCGGGGTTTAGGCAGGGCAGAGGAACGGCAGGCCAAATATTCACATTGAGGCAAATAGCGGAAAAGAGATGGGAATATAATAAGAATACATATTGCGTATTTATAGATTTCAAACAGGCCTTCGACTCAGTCTGGAGAGAGGGGATGGTGCAGGTACTGAGAAGGGAAGGATTCGAGAAGCAAATAGTAGAACTAATACAACGATTGTACTCGAACACATCTGCAGCAGTAAGAAAGGGAAATATAACAACCGACACATTTCCAACAAAACGAGGTGTGATCCAGGGCTGTCCGTTATCACCCCACCTATTTAATTTGTTTTTGGAAGCGGTAATGAGGGAGGCATTGCAGAATTACGAAGGATCCATCAAAATAGGAGGTGAAATCGGCACGGACTTGAGGTATGCGGATGACATAGTGCTATTGGCGGAGACTAAAGAAGGGGCGGCTACAATGATGGAACGAGTGGAAGAAACATGCAACAAATACAATCTGAAAATAAATGCAGCAAAAACCAAAATAATGAAAATAGGGAAAATAGATGAAGTAGTGGATCTACGACTTGCAAACAGCCAAATTGAACAAGTACATGAATTCAAATACCTGGGAGTCTACTTTACCAGTGACAACAACACTTATCGAGCAATGCAGGAGAGGATTAAACTGGGATATGCAGTAATGAATAAAATGGATAAAATCTGGAAAGACAACCACATCAGTATGAAACCAAAAATTAGATTATATGAATCCATAGTACTGCCAACAGTACTGTTCGGAGCTGAAAGTTGGATAATGAGAGAGAGAGAGAGCGGAAAAAGTTAAATGCATTTGAGATGTACTGTTTGAGAAAGATTTGTGGGGTGAGATGGATGGACCGGGTGACCAATGAGGAGATCAGGAACCGGACCAATGTTAAGATCCCAGTGAATAGCAAAGTCGAAGATATTCAGAGAAGATGGTTTGGGCATGTGGAGAGAAGGAGGGAGGAGAGGTTGCCCAGAGGAGCCATGTACGCAAGAGAGGATGGAACTCGACCGCGGGGACGCCCAAGAAGAACATGGTTGGCGAGCTTTAAGAGCGGAAACGCGGGGAGAGAATGGAGAGAGCTGACAACGATGGCGAGAGACAGACGAACCTGGATGGAGTACAGAAGTCATCAGAGGGACCCAACCCGGCTCTAACCGGATGGGAAATAAGTCAGTATAAGTCATAACAACGCAATGAAGGCATGCACAGACTTCATAGCCTATGCATTAACCAGTGGATACAAACCAACACATACTCGCACAAGCGAATGTTTATATAATATAATATTTTATGTATATATAATTATAATATACTTATGCATATATAAATATAATATACTTATGCATATATATATAATACAGGGTGTCCCATAATTCCGGCATCATAGGAGAAATTCATATTTTTCTATTTCTACAAACCATAATTCAGATTTTTCTCTTTCTACAGGCCATAATGTCTGTGAGCAAGGAAGAACGAATCCAGATAATTCTACTCATAGGAAATCGGAGTCAAAGAGAGGCCGCTGCTGAATTTAACAGACTGCATCCAGACCGCGAGCCAATAACACAGAGTTGTGTTAGCAGACTTGTTGCAAAGTTTAAGGAAACAGGATCCATAGAAGATAAACCACGCAGTGGACATTCAAGGAGGTCCACTGACGATGATACAGCGACTGCTAACCTGGCTCATTTTAACAGAAGTCCTAATAAGTCTCTTCGGCGATTGTCCGCCGAGACAGGAGTGTCGAAGAGTAGCATCCATCGCATTCTTCAGGCTCACAAATGGCATCCATATAAACTTCAGATCCTACAGAAATTAAGCGAAGATGATGATCCCGACCGCGGATGGAATTTTGTGAATGGGCTACGGAACAATATGCTCGGGATGCCAATTTCCCGTCCACCATTCTGTTCAGTGACGAGGCTGTTTTTTATGGAAATGGTGAGATAAATCGACAGAACACCCGCTACTGGTTTCAAAACAACCCTCACTGGTATACCTCTTCAAAGGAACAAGTTGCATCTCGGGTGATGGTATGGTGTGGCATTTCGAAGGATCGCATCATAGGCCCCCTCTTTTTCGATGAACATGTCACTGGAGGCACCTACCTACGTATGCTCAAGGAAGAAGCATTTCCCAGTGTCTTGAACGAAGAAGGAAATTTCCCGACATGGTTCCAGCAAGACGGCGCTCCTGCACATTACAGCACCCAAGTAAGGGAATACCTGTACCAACAATTCCCTGGTCATTGGATAGGACGTCGAGGGCCTGTGGAATGGCCAGCTAGAAGCCCGGATCTCACGCCACTAGATTTTTATCTCGGGGGCCACTTGAAAGGGCTGGTATACGCAGAGAAAATTAGGAGTGTTGAACATTTGCGGCAGCACATTATTGGGGCATGTAACACCATTACTCCTGACATCATTCACCGTGTGCTTGCTGACTGGGTATTACGTCTGAATTTGTGTATTGAAAACAATGGTTGACATATTGAGCACGTTCTGTAAATAAAAGCTTTTGTTTTGCCTTTTTTTGTTATTTTTCCTATGATGTCGGACTTATGGGACACCCTGTATATTTATATTTCATTAAAAGTAACGGTAACGAGTAACGGTGTCGTTACTCGTTACTTTTTAAAAATGGTAACTGTAACGATAACGGCGTTACATTTATAAAGTAACGAGCACAGCACTGGTTAAAGTACCCAAAGAAGCTTTGCAAAGCATTGAGAATGACAGTTTTTTGGTCGACTCTTGCGTTCCTTTCCTAATCGTGTTATTGATATTGGAAACAAGGAAAAAATATTGGATATTACTGCCCCTGGAAACCGCCTATAATTATTTATCACATTAAAATAGTCCCGGAATGGACTCCAAGCGGGTATCTGAGAAAGCCCTAGCCTCAAATATTTAAATAATCAATGGAGTTAATTAATCTCATTTCGATACATTTTCCCGGACTCCTATATAGTTTTAATACCAGAGACCCTTCGCCCGGGGCCTTCGGCATCCCTGGACCTCATTCCAGGTTGGGAATATGACGAAAAATAATCTGTCCATTGTACGACCACTGCACTTTAGAAAATACTATGAAATTTTTTGTCATTGATTGCAATTCTGTGTTAATGTAAATATAAAGGTGCGATCTTGTCAAAGTTAAGATTCTGAATCTTGTATTTTCAAGCACATCAGTTTAAAAAAAAAAAAAAAATTCTTTGAAAGGTTAAAGAAAAACCGAAGTTTTTCGTTGCCCTTTATTCAGGCAAATTGGAAAAATGACTGAAAATAGGGACTGCCTTGTTTTATTACATTGAAGGAAATCTGGAAGGCTCAATTATGAAGTGTATACACCATAGACTTAATACGTTCTCTTTATTGTACAGGGTGTCTCAAAAGTCACTATCTATTTTGAAAAATAATGGGAATTACGAAAAACTGGTTTAAGACATGAAAAATATATTTATTTCAAAGTGCCACAAAGAATTAGTGCTATTTATTTATCTGTCTCCACATGGCGACCATCAGTGTCTCTACAGAGCTCAAAGCGATAAGTTGTTTCCCGGAACACACTTTCCAGCATTTGAGGTGTTATTTTCTGAACTGCATCGGTAATACGATTTCGAAGTTCGGCTACATCACTAATTCTTCTACCAGTGTACACCTTAGACTTAATGAAACCCCAGGCGAAAAAATCTAATGGTGTTAAATCGGGTGGACGTGCTGCCCATGGTTGTGTTCCTCCACGACCAATCCAGCGACCGGGGAAGCGTCTGTCAAGATAATCACGTACAATTATTGCACAATGGCACGGTGCTCCATCCTGCTGAAAAATTACTGTGTCAAGAATGCCATCTGTAAGAAGTTGAGGTTCGAGGAATTGTTCAAGCATGTCAAGATAATAAACCAATTAACTTTTTTTAAATACACAAATTTGCACCAGAAGTACATATCTTTATGCCAGCATAGCATTTTTAAAAAAAACATCTGTCACCGAAATAGATAGTGACTTTTGAGACACCCTGTATTTAAATTTAAAGTCAACCTTTTGATTATATTACTTGACAATCAGTTTATCGACACTTACTTTAGGGTAGGTTAAGTTAGGCTAAGCTACATCAAGTTCAGGTTAGAACAGGTTAATAAAGGTGTAGATAAAGTAAAGATAATTATTTTGTATCAAGGGCGTTTCCTTTAATGACAACAAAGTATCTAAATGACTAGGGCAGTCAAAAGTTGACCGAAAAAATTAAGAAAGTTGACCTTGCGAATTGAAAAAATTGACGTATAAAGTTGCCTTTACTTTCAATAATAAAAACTATACTTTAATTACTTATTCTTGCTCTTCTACATCAGTTGACCGATTGTGGTAAATTATGAAGTATTTGCCGACATTTTCTGGCAAAAAATTGCGATCCTTACTTAATAATTTATTAAGCATGGAGAAAGATCTCTCTACAGCGGTAGTTGTTGGTTGACATTGCAAAAGCTGACCATAAACTGTTGGTGAGATTTCAGGTCTACTGAGGTTAATTATTTCACAAATACCATTTGTCTTGAGTCTTGTTTCAATGTATTGTTTGACTGAACACATATCTTCGCCAAGGTTGATAGAAGAAATGGTTTCATATGCCTCTCTAATGGTGCAATCAGATGCTTCCATCCTAGTCACTAAGCTAGCAATCAAACTATAATTCATTTTGATTGACATTAGTTGCTTTGGCAGTTTTTCATTAGCAACACTCTCTTTAGCCTTCTGAACAATGATTCCTTCATCTTCAAAATTTTCCACAATTGTCTTCACATTTGGAAAATTGTCTGCATAATAAAAAGCAGCGTTCAGCCAGCTTGCCCAACGTGTTACAATCGGTTCTGGAGGAGTTCCTATTTCAGCAAACAATTCCTTCCTTTTGTTTTTAAGAGTAGAAGCCTTGACACATGCAATTAAAGTGTCAACATCACTATAAAATGCCCTTATTTGCATCGCACAATTATGTAACAGATGCGCAAGACACGTTACATGGAAAAGTCTTGGAAAAAGTTGCTTGAGTGTCGCTCCAGCTGACACCATGTAACGAAAAAATCACAAATCAAAAATGGTAACCAGTAACCACAATACATACAACACAACCACATCCAAAACCAGAACGGACATAACTGAATAAGACAAATACGAGCAGCGAAGTTGCCAGTTAACCAAAAAGATGCCAATTTTTAGTTATTTTAATTATTTATTCCAAAAAATTGACTTTATTTACCTCATTGCTATTTTTTGACCTAACAGGTAAAAGTTGACTTTTGGTTGACCTATTAACTTTGGTAATATACCCCCTACAGGTGTTTTTATTGCATTTTCAGTCGTTTCAGCGAAAAGTGCCCCATAGGAAACAATTTGACTTTATTGACTTTTGACCGCCCTATAAATGACCAACTTTTAAATTGTCATTTCTTTCAGTGGGTACGTTGTGACCACGCCACGCAGATGGACTTCGGGAGAGACCAGCCAAGTGTGCATCACGCTTTCCTCTCCCGCTACCCCTGATGAGATACTTAGCGTCGGAGTAAAAAAGCAAAAGTACAATAAGGAAGAAGAGAAGTTTATTTTCTCCCAAAAATCTACTACTACCAGAAGGTTTGTTCTTAAAAATATTCATAATAAAGTACTCGAGGTGGTTCAACTGGTGGCTCGGGTATTGAATCCGGGCCACGTGACAATTCCGCCCGACACCCCCAGTGATTTTCAACTTAGCGAAATTATGGTAAAATTAGTCTTGAAGTAAGAAGGTACATTGAATGTGTTGGTAGTTCAGAAATGCCAATTTTCTGACTTTTACTGTCAGAGAAGGAGGTTAACTATGAACCGAACAGTATGCTGTGCAGTTCTGGTCGCCCACCCTCAGGAAAGATATTGAGAGGCTGGAGCGAGTGCAGGCGAGGGCCACAAAGTTAATCCTTTCCGTTAGGCATATGGGCTACAATCGACGGTTACGCGCCCTGAACTTGTTTTCGCTGGAAACTCGGAGGCTGCGCGGTCAACTCATCGAGGTTTTCAAGTTCTTACACGGGTTCAACGATGTCGATTTTAGTAGCATGTTTAGTTTAAATGATAACCCAACTCGCAACAATGGTTGGAAGTTGGATTTGAAACGGTTTAGGACTAGTGTGTGTGGGAATTACTTTACGTATAAGATCTGTGACACGTGGAACAGGTTACCTTCAAAAGTTGTGAACAGTTCCTGTGTGGATCATTTCAAGAAAAGGTTAGACCAAATCTTGCACACTATTTGAGTGTGTAGAAAATTTTCCCTGGCACCCATTGTCATTGGTACCACCTCAGTATGGGCCGCAAGGCCTTTTGCGGTACTTCTTTTCCTTGTAACTCGTCTCTCTCTCTCTCTCTCTCTCTCTCTCTCTCTCTCTCTCTCTCGTACATACGAGATAAGTGTACGTATGTCATCCGGTCCAGAGCACCGACAAAGTTGGATCATTTAAGATGAATGAGTCGTATATATTTTTCATACAGCACCATAGTTGAAAACGGTAAAAGCAATATGGTTTTACGATGTTCTTTAATTTACACTACATAACGGTTAGCCTACGTAGGTATCCTCTGAGTACGCTTACTGTATTCCAGGTTAACCTTAAAAATCGTTGCGTTTGTTAACAATGAGATGGGTTGAGTTCGTATAATGGTACATTAAATTACGAGGGTTTGTACGAAAGTAATGCCTCTTATTTTTCAGTTCGTAAATACAATAAGAGGCATTACTTTCGTACCGCCCCTCGTATATCTGGTACATGTTATATGGTGTTATGGAACAGTGACACTATGAAGTTTTCAATATATTCAACTTTTTCGTTTTCCTATTATTATTTGTTCCGTTTAAATTGCGCAGGTGTGTCCAGCATATGCGACCAGATACTTCTGCCAGAAACAACGGAGAAGAAAGGTACACTCATTGTTACTGGCTCTCTCGGAGGAGCAACGCTCAATTACTCGAAACCTATTAACATTGCCAAAGACGTTGTGGAAACTTTCGTGCAGACAGACAAATATCTTTACAAGCCATCTCAAACTGTTCAGTTCCGAATACTGACGGTGGTTGGACCTTTCTTGAAAGTCTCTTCAGAGCAGGTAAATTTAATTACATTATTGATTTAAAGAGAACATAAAATAAGAGCTGCTACCATTCTATCCTATCATTAATTGGATTATTATTATTATTATTATTATTATTATTATTATTATTATTATTATTAGCCAGCGCCCGTGGTGAAGTAAAGACACGGAGGTCGGGGATTCGACTCCTGATGTTGCTGGCTGGCAAATAATAATAATAAAGAAGTTAGCGCAATGAACCGCCTTCGTCTCGCCTGAGGGCTGTGGCACTGGTGTGGCAGTGTTTGGATTTTTTCACTGATTAATTATCATCATCGATTCTAGGCCTATTTCTTATATAGTTAGTGATCAGAAATCACACACACACACACACACACACACACACACGGCCAATCCACTGCAATAAGGGTACCTATTCTAACCATACTATGCTGCTACTAATGGAGACAGTCTGAGGGGTTATATATGGTATAAACCTATGCACAATAACACTACCGTTAAGAACTAAGAGTAACGCTGCTACTGACGAAATAGCATTGACGACTATGTTAAATCCTACTTTATTCACTACGAGAAAGTTGCTATTACTTCCTTTTCAACACTAATTCGAAGCGGGAGGTTAAATGGTAAAACCAGCCGACAATTCCTTGCCATAATAAAACTTAATATAGGCTTTTCAGAGACCCTGCATAGCCTCGTAAAACCTTTATTACGTGTATTAAACGTGGCTCCTGTTACTTTTAAAACTAGCGAGTAAACACCTTAATTGTTAAACATAAAGGAATAACATTAAACCCCCTTTAAATTAACGAGTAACCATGTTAAACCATGTAAACGTGTTAAACAAATATTACCAAGTATTAAAATAACTAGCAATTAATGGTACGGATAATTAATTAATGTAATTTACTGTACTCTAAATATGAAACTGCAGAAAAGGTGGACGTTAACCAAGAATAGTAACGAAATGAATTTGTCTTCTATCGAATTATTTTTGTATGTCTCTAGCACGTTTCCTCCTTCGAGGTGGGGTCACCTGAGTACAAGGGGATGCCACCTCCCCCCTAGCGTTCTGCCACCTTCCCTAACGCTCTGTCACGCTATTTGTATCCAGTCTTTCACCTAGTAATAAATATATATATATATACATACACACACACAATAAACGGAGAAATAATAAAAAAATAAAATAAAGGATTGTAGGAGGAGCATACAAATTTGTAAGGAAAAACTACCGATTTTAGCACTTTGCCCGAATCCAACACAAGATCAAATGAATTATATATATATATATATATATATATATATATATATATATGAGTTAAAAACAAAATACTCTACATAACAATAAACGAAGACGTTGGTTCGTAATGACGTCACAGATTAATGTTGAATTCTGACGATTTCCTTTAAAACCACTTAATATTAATTCACTTGGCCACAGATGATAGTGAAATGGCGTTGTAGTTCAAAACGTTAATAGACCAGGATGGTTGTTATTTTATTTATTTGTTGGGTTCAAAATCCCAGCTGAGCCGTGAACGGCCAAATTCTAAAGGGCCAGTTCTACCTGAAGCCCAAGTTAAGCTAAATTAAAACTTACGGATTTGAGATCCTATTAGGTCCTACCTCAGGGTTGCTGACTCGATGCGGGACTACCTTAGACCTTAGTTACATGAATTTAATATAAACAAAAGGGGTACTATTTATGGTCTTCTTTCTCAACCTTGCAACAACAACGCAACCTGGACTATTGCACGATGCAACAATCTTGTATCTAAACAACCAAACTGAATTGCAAGAGAGCTCTCTAACAGACCACACCCTGTACGTACGACATCCCACAAACGAGTAGAAAGAACGCGCAGCGCCCCAAAATGATGCCAACAGTGTGACCAAACAATGATGCCACAAGAGCTCAAAAATGCTAGCTCTAAATTAAGTTAATTTTTCACTAACCTTACAATTATGAGATGGATATATATACACCTTAACTTAATATATACAAGCAATGCTGCATCAATCAGCTTAGTCATCATATCGCCTTGGGACAACAATGGTTCTTCCTCTTCTAGATTTTCTAACACCCCACCGAAGAGGCATTGTTGTCATTACCTTCTGCAAGGTTAGCCAAGCCTTCTCCATGAGGCTGTAACTCAAATGTTTCATCTTGACTATCTGTGTTTTTGCTGATTTCTAAAGCATAGAGTTTTTGTATAGGTCTTTAACTTTCCTCCTGAAGTCTTTACCAGTGCAGACCTAACTAAATTGTCTTTGCCAACAAACAACTCTTCAATTATGCCAAGCTTCCAGCATTGCCTTGGTCTTTCATCCCCAATCATTACCACTTCTCCCACCTTGATACAATTTGCATTGGAGCCCTTTACCTTGCCTGATGGGTAATAATTGAGTTCTGGCAAGTATTCCATCTGCCACCTCTTCCATAACTGATCTTGTAGCTCTTCAAGGTACCTGAACCGTCTGGTTAACTCTCCTTGAGTGCTCTGGATAGGCTGCAAGTCTTCTGGCACACTGGGGCTTGATGTTAATCGTTTACCACAAAGAAAATGATTTGGTGTCAATGGCTCTGCATCCTGCATACTGTTGTAAACAAAAGTGATAGGCCTACTGTTCACCATTGCTTCTACTTCACATAAAACAGTGCAGAATTCTTCTTTGCTCAAATGAGCATTAGCTAAAAGTTTCTTTAATGGACACTTTACACTTCTCACTAGCCTTTCCCAAAATCCTCCCCACCATGGTGCTCTCTCAACAATAAACTCCCACTGTACCCCTTGGTGTGAAAAGTAGGATTGGAATCATTCCTCTTTTAGCAAGGACCAAATTTCTTGGAGTTCCTTTGCAGCCTTTTTGAAGGTTTTTGCATTATCCGATATGATTTTATTTGGGAAACCCCTTCTGTTCACAAACCTTTTAAAGGCCAAAAGAAATACATCACTACTTAAGTTGCTTACCAACTCCAAATGGATTGCTCTGGTGGTAGCACAGGTGAAAATACATATATAACCTTTGTTAGACTCCCCTCGCTCATACACATAGACTGGCCCTGCAAAGTCTACTCCCACTACATCAAATGGGGCAGTATAGACACACCGTTCTCTTGGAAGTGGAGCCACCTTTTCATAATAAGGCTTTGCACTCCAACGCTTGCAAACCACACATTTATGCACGACCTTTTTTACTACTTGTCTAATTTTGGGAATCCAAAACTGTTGTCTGATCTCTATTATCACTTCTCTAACTCCCGCATGTAACAGCTTATGATGAGTATCCAGGATCAAAAGGTCCACAAAGTGCCCCCCAGAAGGTAGCAAAATGGATGTCTTTTCTCCTCTGGAAGCCCAGAAAACTGTAGTCTACCTCCTACTCTCAATAAATCCTGATCCAAAAACACATCCAAACCCTTGAGCGCAGAATGTGTTGGTAGAACCTGTAATGGATGGCTGGTGAGCAATTCTCTCTCTTCACCAAATTTTTCCTTCTGCATATATACCACCCAGTATTTCCTGGCTTGCTGAATCTCATTATTGTTCAGAATTCCTTCCCTTCTTGTTTCTCCCTTAATGTTGTTGGTAAATCTATATACCCATGCTGTCACTCTTAACAATCTTTTCAGACTGCTAATGTCCTCAAGCCTCAATATGGGGTCCTGCTGCATAACTTGACAACTGTTCACAGCGCATTTTCTCACCTCACTCACCCATGCTTCTTCAGCCTGGCATTCTCCTACAATAGGCTGATTAGAAGGCCAGTTTTCACTTCCAAGTTTTAGCCACTCCGGCCCATTCCACCACAAACTTGACTGTGCAAGATCTTTCACTGAAATTCCTCGTGTTGGTAAATCAGCGGGGTTTTGGGTGCCTGGACAATGCTTCCATTGCTTGGGATCTGTGTGCGCTTGAATTTCCTCCACCCTATTGGCAACAAATGGTTTCCATTTCCTTGCCTGACTTCTTAACCAGTGCCAAACTATAGTGGAGTCTGTCCAATAATAGCTTGGAATTTCAGAGAGGGCCAAAGACTTTTGCACTATAACTGCAAGCCGACTAGCAATAACTGCACCCATCAATTCCAACCTTGGAACAGAAAGCCTTTTCAAAGGTGCTACTCTGCTCTTTGCAGCAACCAACCTGCAACTTACTTCCTCTTGCAATGCGCCTCTTATATAAATACAAGTTGCATAGGCTTCCTCACTTGCATCACAAAAGATGTGCAGCTCCAAATTGTCTGGACTATTGTTCAACTCTCCAAAGTACCATCTTGGGATTTCAATGTCTCCAAGATGTGCCAATTCTTTGAACCAATATTTCCACCTTACGCCTCTTATATAAATACAAGTTGCATAGGCTTCCTCACTTGCATCACAAAAGATGTGCAGCTCCAAATTGTCTGGACTATTGTTCAACTCTCCAAAGTACCATCTTGGGATTTCAATGTCTCCAAGATGTGCCAATTCTTTGAACCAATATTTCCACCTTACCACCATATGATCAGGTAACTCTTGGTCCCAACCAAGTCCAATTTCCCAGAGGCTCTGAAACCAAATTTTTGACTTTATCACAAATGGAGCCAGGAATCCAAGAGGATCAAAGACCTTTGAAGCCAAACTAAGAGCTGTACGTTTTGTCCACCTTGTCTCATTCTCAGCCAGCTCTACTAAAGATTTCCCATTGAAGGTAAACAAATCATCATCTTGCTGCCAAACAATGCCTAGCACCTTTGCGTCTATTGCCCACAACTCCTTAATACCAGAATCCTCAATACTTTCTGCTGCATCAGGTACTACAGAGGAATGACTCATAAACTCTTGTAATTGCGAATGATTGGTCTGCCATTTTCTAAGCTCCATGCCAGCCTCCTCATTATAGCTCTAGCCTCCATGAATATCTGTTTAGCCATTTCTGTATTATCCACGGAACATAGCAAATCATCAACATAAAAATTTTTCCTTGTGTTCAATAGTGTTAGGATAGACTTCAGAATATTTCTTAAAATGGTACTGCATAGTAACTGCCAACAGAAATGGACTAGAGCTGAGGCCAAACAACACTGACTTCATTCTATATGCTTGAACCTTAGGTTCATTTTCCAACAAGTCTTTCGTATCCACCCACAGATACCTTACTGCATCTCTGTCCTCTGGTTTTAACTTTATCCGCAAAAAGGCTTGCTTCACATCTGCAGTCAATGCTACTCTACCAAACCTGAATCTCAGTAACAAGGAAAATAAATCTGCATTAAATTGGCCCAGCATCCAAACAGTCATTCAAGGACAACACCTTTGTCCTTGGCTGAGCCATCAAAAACTACCCTCAGTTTGGTGGTAGTTTCGTCTCGCCGTACCACTGCATGGTGTGGCAGATAATGTGCCTCCTGGCTCACCAGCTCATCTTGCACCCTTTCAGCATAGCCCTCCCTTACATAACTTAGGATGGCCTCATTGTATTCAATTAACAACTCCTCATTTTTTCTTAGCCTGTACAATGAAGTCTCCAACCTCCGATTAGCTAGCTGTAGGTTTGAACCGGGTTTGCAAGAATCCTTCCATGGTAGGCCAACTTCATAGCAACCATCTCTAAACCCAATCCCTTTTTCAAATTGCTCTAAAACATCATTGTTCACTGTACTTGCCTGTTTGTCCTTTATGCCAATAGATTCAAGTTCCCAAAACGCTTTCAAATGCCTTTCCAGACCATGGCTGTTCTCCTCAATCTTAACAAAAAGAGCCTTAACTTCCATTTCATTGCAATAACTACCATGTAGCATCCAGCCTAGCTTACTTTCAATAGCTACCGGGCCTCGAGATGTGCGGACAATATTACCAGTGATGAAGTCCCAATAATAGTCAGCTCCAATCAAAAGACTAATATCTTCTGTTCCTTCAAACGTATTATTGCCCAAATTAATTCCTTTAACTTGCAATTCTTGGACACATGCCATATCTAAACAAGTAGTGACTGGAGCACAAAGTTCCTCAATCTCTACAGCTTGGACCTTGATAGTGGGACTTTGCGGTAACAACCCCTTAACCAAAACTTCTACCTTCTTAAATTTGGTTCGGTTTTGAACGGAACCCCCAAACCCAGAAATTCTTAAATTTTCCCTCTTAAGTTCTTTAAACTTCAATTTTCTGGAAATTCTGGTCTTAATAAAACTACACTGGCTACCACTATCAAACAACACTCTTACAGTAGCTTCTCCCTCATTCCCAATTAATAAGGCTGCAGTTGTTTGCAATAATCCCCCTTTACTTTTACTCCCTTGCATAGCAGTGGCATGTGCCACTGATATCTCTACTTCTGGGGTAGGCCTACTAGGAGTGTTTTCACAATAATGGCTGATGCCTACCATGACATTTTTTGCACAAAATTTTAAACTTACAAAACCTTGCTCTATGACCTTTCAAAAAACATTTAAAACATGCTGTGGACTTAGTTACCCTGTCCTTTCTCTCCTCAAGGGGTAAAGCCTCAGCCACCTCACATTTATATGACTTGTGGTTGCCTTCGCAAAATATGCATTCCTTGATTCCCTTTAATTTATTCTCAGAGGATGCATGTAGAGCTGACACTGTACCTGGGCTATTCCTTTTTGTGGAAACTTTGGTGCTGTGCCTGCCTTTGTCCCCTTGTTTACCATCCCACTGTGCAAACTCAACTCCCTCTCGTCTTGCTAATTCTGTGCCTAAAAGACTTAACATCTGCTGAAGGGGGATGTACACATGTTCTGCAGAGTGTCCCCTACTTAATTCAAGCAAAATTGAGCTAGGCAATTTAGACTCCAGTGTAGGAACCAACATTATACCATACCTTTCCATTCCTACACCCAAGTTGTCCAGGGACCTAGTTCTAATTTCAAATTCATCATATAACTGCCGTAACTCCTTGACACTATTAGGATTATTAATAGGAGGTATAGCTAAAAGTGCACGGAGGTGGCTTTTAATTAAGATCTCTGGCTTACCAAACCGTTTCTTTAATATATCCCAAGCCACATTATAATTAGCCTCTGTTAATGCTAATCCTGCTATAGTCTTTGCTGCCTCCCCTTCCAAGAGGGACCGCAAATAATTAAACTTCTCCACGGCACTTAACACTTGACTAGAATGAACTGCTGATTGAAAACTGTCTGCCCATCCTTGCCATTCCTGAATACTCCCAGAAAATGTTTTGAGTACAAGCCTCGGTAATTGAACTACAGATCTGTTAACCTTAACTTCACAAACATCATTTGTTGAGTGTTGTGTTTCATTATTAGACCTGGTCTCTAACTGTACTGAGCTGCTAAACTCTTTTGCTCGGAGGCCTACTTTAATTATATCATCAATAATCTCTTCAAAGTAAATTGTTATTTTCTATTTCATCCTCTTCTATAAGAGCCTCAATTTTAACATTTACCTCACTTAGAGCAACCTTTTTAGTTTCTAATATGGAAAGCTGCGCAGTCACTAAGCGTAAATCCTCTTGCTCTATGGCAGAATCTATAGTGGCAATGACCTTTGTAATTAGACCTTTGTAGGCGCTTCTCCTTTTTATAAATTTGTTCAATTCAGATGCACTCATCTTCAATGCAAACAACAATTGGGCTCAATGCCAAATAAGCTGAATTGGCAGAAATACTTAACCAAACTGATCAAACGCAAATTTTACTTTCAAATAAACTGAATTGCTAGGTGGGGTACTAACCAACACCAGTATGGAATACCAAATTTTCCACCCAAGTAACTGGCGCACTGGTCTGCAACCTTCGCCTACGAATAATAAACCAAATTAACCAAACTGGTAAATGTAGGCCAAAAACAACGACAGACAAGTGGCCAAGTTTCGCAATTGGGCAACCAAACTTTCTACCCTGGGACCTTAATTCAATAATAACCCAAAATTAACCAAACCGGTAAAATGTAGGCCAAAACAACGACAGACGACTGGCCAAGTTTCGCAATTGGGCAACCAAACTTTCTACCCTGGGACCTTAATTCAATAATAACCCAAAATTAACCAAACCGGTAAAATGTAGGCCAAAACACGACAGACGACTGGCCAAGTTTAGCAATTGGGACCAAACTTTCTACCCTGGGACCTTAATTCAATAATAACCCAAAATTAACCAAACCGGTAAAATGTAGGCCAAAACAACGACAGACGACTGGCCAAGTTTCGCAATTGGGCGACCAAACTTTCTACCCTGGGACCTTAATTCAATAATAACCCAAAATTAACCAAACCGGTAAAATGTAGGCCAAAACAACGACAGACGACTGGCCAAGTTTCGCAATTGGGCGACCAAACTTTCTACCCTGGGACCTTAATTCAATAATAACCCAAAATTAACCAAACCGGTAAAATGTAGGCCAAAACGACGACAGACGACTGGCCAAGTTTGCAATTGGGCGACCAAACTTTCTACCCTGGGACCTTAATTCAATAATAACCCAAAATTAACCAAACCGGTAAAATGTAGGCCAAAACGACGACAGACGACTGGCCAAGTTTGCAATTGGGCGACCAAACTTTCTACCCTGGGACCTTAATTCAATAATAACCCAAAATTAACCAAACCGGTAAAATGTAGGCCAAAACAACGACAGACGACTGGCCAAGTTTCGCAATTGGGCGACCAAACTTTTTACCCTGGGACCTTAATTCAATAATACTCAACCCGTCTAGGCCTAACTTGGGCTACAATTTGCACAATCAGAACTTTGCCGAAAAATAGTCACTGACTCAGTCTTGGGGTAGAATCCGGTTCTGAAGGACCATGTTATTTTATTTATTTGTTGGGTTCAAAATCCCAGCTGAGCCGTGAACGGCCAAATTCTAAAGGGCCAGTTCTACCTGAAGCCCAAGTTAAGCTAAATTAAAACTTACGGATTTGAGATCCTATTAGGTCCTACCTCAGGGTTGCTGACTCGATGCGGGCCTACCTTAGACCTTAGTTACATGAATTTAATATAAACAAAAGGGTACTATTTATGGTCTTCTTTCTCAACCTTGCAACAACAACGCAACCTGGACTATTGCACGATGCAACAATCTTGTATCTAAACAACCAAACTGAATTGCAAGAGAGCTCTCTAACAGACCACACCCTGTACGTACGACATCCCACAAACGAGTAGAAAGACGCGCAGCGCCCCAAAATGATGCCAAAGTGACCAAACAATGATGCCACAAGAGCTCAAAAATGCTAGCTCTAAATTAAGTTAATTTTTCACTAACCTTACAATTATGAGATGGATATATATACACCTTAACTTAATATATACAAGCAATGCTGCATCAATCAGCTTAGTCATCATATCGCCTTGGGACAACAATGGTTCTTCCTCTTCTAGATTTTCTAACAATGGTACGAACTACTTAATCATTCGCGCGCCTGTGTATGTGTGAGAGAGGTGCTCGATGTAATTCAAGTATGTATGGTGTCATACCTGCACTGCATATATTATGGAAGTTCAAAAAATGAAAATACTGTACTGAAAATTTGAAAATGGGATTTCGTTACAATTCTGTACTCTTCCCAGTGCAAAGAATTTTATTTGAAATTTAGGTACCATACACAGAATTACAAACATACACGCACTATATATATATATATATATATATATATATATATATATATATATATATATGTTAATGTTGGCACCATATTGAAGTTAATTGTGTTAGTTTTGCTTTGGCTCGATGTCACTAGATTTTTTTCAGATCAAATAAAGTTATTAATTAGTAAATTAATAGTTTTCTTTTTTTGTTAAACAAAACAAAAGATTTAGCTGGACAAATAAACGTTTCAGTTGTTTGAATGCAAGTTCACAGAATGAATGAAACTCGAGTCGAAATGTTATAAATGTGCACTTTGATAATGACTAGACGACTATAATAACGCGCGAGAAAATTAGTCTTTATATAAAGTTAGATAATGACATCAGGCCAATGCGGCCTGTTACAACGTCGTTACTGTATGTGATAAGGTTTATCATGTAGCTAAGATTTGATTCGAGGAGGAGGCGCGTGGTGAGACGTTCACAGCAGAGGGAAGGCTTCGACGTAGTCTCGTGAAGTGACGACAGCTTGGTCGTGGCTGTGTCGATAAAACAATGGGTTTATTGTGGAGGTTAGCAGTCGCGAAAGTATTTGAAGGCGTCTCAATATACATATATACACACAATATAATATGTATATAGGGTTTTTAAATGTTTTATAGGGATAAAATGAGCCCATAATTTTTAAGACTTTTGAAGACTGACTCCGTAACATTTTGCAATTAAAAAAAAAGATGAATATCAATGCTGCAATGTTAAATCAAATTGGACAATTGAAATAAAATTTATTTGACAATCGTGTTTTTTTTTATCAAGTTTTTACAACTAAAAGACGCTAAAAATAACTTTTTTTTTTTTTTCGTCGAAAAGTTGTCTTCTGTTACATAATCTCAATCGTCATTTTCACCGTCTTTATGGCGATTGTCGTATCTTGCCATTTTGAATGTACGTTCGTGAATTGTACGACGTGGTTTCTTATCTAGCCAGGTTTTAGTTGTACATCATTCACAGATTTTGGTCCATAACAGAAATGTCCATCAACACGCCAAAAATAGTAGAGTACCGTGCAACGAAGGAATGGACCTATATACCCCCATACATTTTAGCTTATATATACACAAGGAGATTATAGACACCAATCAACCAGGGAAGTCCTTCCGGGGGGGGGGGGCGGATGTTAGCAGGAGACGGGGAGTGCTGGAACTCCCGTTTCTCCACAGCTGATCTTTTTCTGCTTCGTCTACCCTGTGAGTAGTCCAGCATGCTCTCAAACACACACTTCGGTGCTACTATAGTATCCGGTCTACCTTTCAATTATAATTTATCTTGTTTATTAATTTCTTGTTTGCATACCAATGTCAATCGCCCTTGACTAGGTTTAGTCATGATATTTTCGTTAGTTTTAACGAAAATTATCATGACTAAACCTAACCAATCGTAGATAGACTGCATACTATAGTAGCACCCGCACTTCTCCTATTCTTCACTACACATGTATGCGTTTTACACACTACACAATGTTCAAAATTTCTGAAAAAAAAAAAAAAAAGAGCATCGTGAGCTTCGAAGATCTTGATTGTCTTTCTTATAAAGGGGGTATTTTTTTTGCAGTTACCCGCCTTTGGCTCCTCCTTTATATATTTTTCTCAGCTTACAAGAAGTCCTTAGAATTGGGTGGGCGAAGTGACTAATTTTGCTTTCATCTTTCAGTACAAAGAAATCTGGATTGAGAATCCTTCAGGCACACGAATTGCCCAGTGGCTGAACGTCTCCAATGAAAACGGGCTCATTCATAGGTCCTTCACCCTCTCCGATGAACCCGAAGAAGTGAGAATTTTGAACCTCGGGAATACTGTGTGTGTGTGTGTGTGTGTGTGTGTGTGTGTGTGTGTGTGTGTGTGTGTGCATACTAGGGTGATATTTCATAAAGCCTCAACCAAATCTCTTGAGTAAGCTTAATATTGCACGAGTGATTAACGTGTGTTTTGTCTCTTTAGGGATCCTACAAAATCCGTGTTCTTAGCTCTCCTTTGCAAAAAGTGGTTCGTCGATCTTTCAAAGTAGAGGAATACGTTTACCTAAGTACGAAGTAAAGATCAAACCGCCTAGTTACGTCTTAGGACCTCAGAGACGATCACTTTCAGAGTTTGCGCAAAGTAAGTGGCAACTTTTTCTTTGTCATTTGAAAACTAATCTAAAGTAATGAAAATATACACTTTTGATGAATTCGTGTTGAGTTAAAAAGAGCTTATAATTTTAAACAGTTATTGCTCCTTGTTAAACACACATTTAAAGTAGGACACTATTTTTAAACTAAATTGTAATTCTTCGCATTATTTTCCAAAGGTATACCTTCGGCCAGCCAGTGAAAGGAAATGCCACTATAACAATTAATAATGGTGGTTCGGGGTAATGACAAATCACCATTAAAAAAAGTGGGGAAGTAAGTATGGAAGCGTAATGTAATGATTGGTTTGTTTAACCTCCGCAACATCTAAGGTCATGCGACGGAAGGACCTACAGCTTTACGTGGGATCCGAACCAAGGGTCGCTACATAGTCTGGATGCAGAGGACGCTCTCCCATCCAACTCAATGTCGCTTAACTTCGCTGATCAACGGGAAGTGGTATTACGACATTGGCTACGACGTAGCCCTATCGAAGCGTAGGTGAATCAATAATTTAGCGCAATACGCCATTGTTTTGAACGATAAGCACGGATTAAGATATTATAACAGTTTAAAAAGTACAGTTATTTATTTATTTAAAAATATCAAGGAAAGGAAGGAAGGGAACTGAAAGACGGGGGTTTGACTTCCCCTCCCCTGTTCATATCATAAACGTGATATATAGAATATAAAGTAAGCAACAACAAAATACATAAACGTATAAACTAGCCCTGCGAAGCTTCGAAGTCAATTTGATTTCGAATCGGAGAGAAGGTTCGATTTGATTTGTTAGCTTGGGCGCCGATTCGATATTTTCAAGTCTCCATTAAGGCGCCGTGCAAAAATTATGTAACGCTATTTTTGCTAAAACCTGACACCCCCACCCCCTGTAACGTTCCGTAACGTGTGGGGTGGGGGAAGTGTTACATAACATCGTAGGGGGTGCCTGGTGTAGCGTTACAGAACGTTCCTGGGGGATCTGGGTGTCAAGTTTTAGCAAAAATAACATTACGTAATTTTTGAACGGCCCCTAAGTCCGTAAAGAACATTAGTGATGTTTTGAACACTTTCGTAAATAAACACTTCTTTTTATACTTAGACTATAATTCAATCTTATACTGAGACCAGTCTCTCGTGCAATAACACTTTTATTATACTTTAATACCATTGTTCCTCCTCATGATCAAATACTTAATACATTTCTTTAGGAGGATTTACTTTGTCCTTTGTCCTCAAGATTATTTAATTAATTTTATGCTTATTACTAATTGTGTGTAGAAACACACTAAATAAAGAAACCATTTTCTGTTTAATTTGAAACTTAATTCAGTATATATACCCTAAAATCTGTGTGTACAGTGATTCGATTCGAGATTAGATTCGATTTGAATTGTTTGGGACGATTTGATTCGAGATTCGATTCGAAAAAAAATTGTGATTCGCAGGGCCCTAATATAAACAAAATGCATAAATACAAATGCACGTATAAACCTGCTCTGTTAAGAGTTGATGATGGAAAGTAAGGAGGGGCGTGAAAGTGAATTCCAGGATTAAGGGCGGAATGGTAGGGAATCGAGGGAGAGTTCAGGGACAAGCGCCCATGAAAGTGCCCCTCCCCCTCCCCCGGAAGGAGAAAGAGCGGGGGCCGAAATTAAAGTCCAGGGTCTTCGAGATACTTGGACACGCTGCGCTTGAAAGGCTGGAAGTCGAAAACAGGCGGAAAGATGGACTTAGGAAGGTTGTTCCAGAGTTGACAGATTGAGTAAATGAAACACTGGGAATACCATCTAACCCTCGCGTTAGAGAGTCGAGTGGAAAAGGGATGAGTGTGTTGAAACTTTGGTAGTGAAGCGTCTCCTTAAAGAAGGAGGCGTACAATTAGAGCGTTCAGGAGAGCAGTGTCCGTTGTAATAGCGATTAGTAAAGAGAGATCGAGGCAACATTACGTCGAAGAGATATATATTGAAGACAGTCAGTAAGACGCGGGGGAATTAATGAAACGAAAAGCCTTTAATTCCATCCGGTCAAGTTAGGGGGAGGTGGAAGGTCGGGGAGGAGGCTTTAATCCATGCTAGAGTTAGACAAAGTATACACGCGCTTTCCTAGTTTTACAAGCACTTCGCCTATACACCTATTGAGGATACGCATGTATATAAAGTAGCTAATGTTATTTTTGTCATAATGTGTTACTGACTGCTAACTTTGTATTGTATTTAAGATATCAGGATGCAAAAAATTCAACGTCAACTGACAGAGTTGCCCATAAATACGAATATTACTTCTCATCCCGTTTGAACGCGAATGCAGTCGTTATTGAGGAAGGGACTGAAGTGGAGCTCAGAGCCAAGGAAGCGTCGTCGTCACTAGAACCGCTCTTAAATTTGAAGACATCGCGTGCAAAAGTTTCACAAGCCAGAATTGCCATATGTCGGGGAGGTACAGTCATATAAAAACATTGTTAGCACTGACATATACAGGTGATTCAGAAGTCCTATCGCAGATACATATTTATTGTGTAGTTATTTTTGGGACGACTTTCTAATCATTAAAATATATATATATATATATATCGTAAAGAACGACGCTTTGTATAGGAGAATTATCCGCGCAAGATGAGAGCGAAAGAACGAAACAAATGAAAAAATGAGGTACCCCGGGTTCGATTCCCAGGTGGGTACCTCATTTTTTCATTTGTTTCGTTCTTTCGCTCTCATCTTGCGCGGAAAATTCTCCTATACAAAGCGTCGTTCTTTACGTTAATTATACTGCGTGTTTGCAGTTATAATATATATATATACATATATATACATATATATACAGTATATATGTAGATGATATATATATATATATATATATATATATATATATATATATATATATATATAGATATATAGATAGAAGATAGATATACTGTTCATAGATTGTTATATCAGGATGGGTCAAAAGTCTTGCCTTCAAAATGACTGTACAATAAATACTTTTGGGGCAGGAATTCTTACTATGTAGAAAGCAAAGGATTCACTATTTTTACAAATTAATGCTCCGCCTATGCACCCATACAGAGTACGAGCAGCTTGCAGCATCATTGCTAAATATTTAAAGGGTCATGTATGTGTTACAGGGAATCTGTGTAACTAGGGATTTCATGATATCCCTAAAATGTTCAGGGATTTCATGTAAGGTTAAGTCGTGATTTTCATTGAACCTACGGGAAAATTATTGAATGTCCGGTTAATAGAAAGCAGACACTATATTTCCATAGTAAGCCCATAATCTTCTATGCGGTATTCACCGCTGAACGTCAGGGTTTTGACGTATGTTGTTTTTGATGCAGAATATAAGCTGAGAATGAAATGAATCAAGGTAGGAGAGTTTAGTCTCTTTTGTTAACTAAAGAACTAAAGCTAACCTGAATTACGTGGAATTATTTAGTTCCGTTTTCTTTGACAAGAATCAATTTCGCTGAAATTTCTTTAGTCAGGTGGCTTAGCGAAAAAATCGTTACAAGTGAGAAAAGCACCAAATTTTTACGGTGAGTTTGTATGGGTATATGGATGAAAAAAATCCCATGCTCCAAAAAATCTGTCCATATTAAGGGTGTAGAATCCAAGATGGCCACCGTGGACCCGTCAAAATCTGTAAATCGTCTTATTTTAACCACTAGACCAGATAAAAGCATGGATGAAAGGTCTTTTTATAGTTTTTCTGGTACAAGGAATCCAATAAAATCATTATTTTCTAAATAAATTTTTAAGAAAAAAAGATTGAGGCTGTAACTGATTTAATACAGCTTAATATACTCTAGTTGTATTTTCGATACATTTCTTATATAATAGTCTAGGCATATAAGCCTTGTCATGACATACTCTATATCTTGTGATAAGTACATGTAAATGTGATTTATTATATATGTTCAAGAGTGACGATTTCCATTTATTTATTTATTCATTTATTTATTTATTTAAACAAGTACAAGGAAGCTGTAAACACTGCTCGCATGGACGTAGCTAAGGCATTTTCTACTTGAATGACACGTTCATATGAACAACTGATTCCTAGTTTTGCCATCTGGCCCACCAGTTTTTTTGCTGCGAGTTTGGGTGTGCAGATTCATACCAGTGTACAATGGCAATGGAGGCTCGCGGTCAAGTGTGTGACGTTGGTGTTCGGTATTAATGTCTACTCTTTTCTTGCATTTGTGGACAATTAGCTGTGCTAATGTTAGAGAGACTTGTGAATCACCCACTGACGCTGACAAGTTTGGGCCATATAGAATCATTGAGAGCAGTAGTCGTGTACTGGGTACAATTGCTTCCTGGCATCGAGGCTCAAAACTGACTGAAAATTTCCCACTCTCCCTAAAGATTTCTTCTCTGCATATTTTAGCAACTTTTGCAAACAATTTTGCTTCATCCTCATAATCGTGAAAGAGAAAAGCATCTTTGAGCAAATGTTGAATGCCTTCTGGAAATGCAAGAATTGTACTTTTGCCATCCATTTGCTCCTATAGTCCGGAGTCTCTGAAGTGATTGAGTATTTGTTCTTTTAAGCGTGTTTTGTTGAAGGAAATGTCAAGACCAAAGTCCTTGAGGCGTTTCTCATGCATGTCATGAATCTTGGACAGCTTGAACAGAAAGGTTCTTTCCACTGCTGATTTCTCCATGTATGTCACAAACTCGACGAATGCCCTTGCTTTGGTCATTTTGACTTTTGCTGCAGCAGCTCTTTGCGATGGATTGTTTTGACTTTGGAAGGATCGGTAACAATTTCTGTATTTGGTCAAACAAGCCAGGTGATACTTGGCTTCATTTGCTACCAAATCACCACATAATACTTTTGAAAGTAATTTGGTATCTTGCATTTCTTTTGCCATTGACCGAATGTGATTATCAGCTTCAAAAGTGGCAAACTCGTGCATAATAGGGCCGCCATCTTCACAAAAGATACAGATGCTTGTACTGTTCTCAGTTGACTGGCGTTTGGTATGTCGCACACCACTTGAAGCCCTTGTCTCCTCATCTTGTGATTGCTTTCTCCTCGTTTTCTCTCTTTCTAATTTTGATTTGTTGAACTTCTGATGACATGTTCGATGCCAAGACGCTTTATTATCCATGAAGCATAGGAATCAGTTGTTCATATGAACGTATCATTCAAGTAGAAAATGCCTTAGCTACGTCCATGCGTGCAGTGTTTTCTGTGCTTATCCGTGTAGTGTTTACAGCTTCCTTGTACTTGTTTAAATAAATAAATAAATAAATGGAAATCGTCACTCTTGAACATATAAATCACATTTACATGTACTTATCACAAGATATTACATGTCTTGACAAGGCTTATATGCCTAGACTATTATTAGGGCTATTACTGGATCCAGAGTCCTGCCGGACTCTGGATCTGAGTCTCAGTCCGGGTCCGGCCGGACTTCCCACTTTTATTGAATTTTGTCCTTAAAAGCTCAGTGATATTTTCTTTGTTCCAAATCCAAATACTTGTTTCCACTAAACATCACAATATAGATCATCAGAGCTGGGCAATAAATACATTGAATGTATTTAAATATTAAATACATGGGAGAAATGTATTTAAATACATTTTACGAATGTATTTAGATACTAAATACAAAATACATCAATTGTATTTAAATACATTTGTAAATACATTTTAAATACATACAAATTTTAACATATGCATTCACTAATTCATGAGTAACAACAATATAAAATGCTTGATAAAGGATAAAGAAATACTACAATCTAATTTCCGATTATATATTTCCCTTTTTAGAACAAAACAAAAACAAAAGAACTTAGAACTTACGATGTTCAACCAGTGACATATTATACTCATTACATCATTGCAAAATGAGTAACAATTAATGAGTAGATGAGACATAAACGTAAACATAAGACGTAAACATAAACATAAGGCACCTTACGAATTCTTTTATTTCACGGTTGCTGCGGCAATCACCAATCTTTCAAAAGTTTTGTCTGAAAGAGAGTTTCTTTTGGGAGTCAAAGTGATTCCCGCGAATGAGAATATTCGCTCTACCGGTGCCGAAGATGGTAATGTCGTGTTATAGCGGAGGAACAGATCAGATGATTTTAAAAGCTTTTTCATCAATGAATTTTCCATCGCAAATTGGATTGATTGCAACGAGTTAGTTACACAGGCCCACTTAAGGCAGAGCCGTTTTGTACGATTATTCGGTCAATTTCAAGATATTTTTTGATGTCTAAAAAAACACTTACCTTCAGATGAGTGTACAGATTCGTTGTAGCATTGCTTGCAGCAGAGACTTCGTGTTTACACAGCAAGCAGGTGCACTTTACCTTATTACCGTCTTTAGATTTAATTTTAAAGTATTTTCCATCAAACAAAGGGTGCACTAAATTGTTATCTGCAGATATATCACTGTTTGATTCACCGGATTTGCTTGTTGAAGCCATGACACGCACACGATAAAGAAATCAACCGCTTTCGACTAAGAGTGGCACACAACTGATTGAACTGACACGTTGAAACATGAACCATGCTGTACTACACTGTCGACGCGTCGTACTGTGCTAGTACAGAACGTGTATTAAACCAGTGAAAGTATTTACATTTTTATATTTTGAGTATTTAAATACATTGTATTTAAATACTCATTAAAGTATTTAAATACTATATTTAAATACATGAAAAACAATGTATTTATAAATACAGTTCTAAATACACAAATGTATTTAAATACGTATTTAAATACTGCCCAGCTCTGTAGATCATACAGTGTACGTTTAAAATTTCTCAAAAGGAGTGCCATTTCATCTTTGCCAAGGGAATTGTCAGATGGCTTAGGTTTAGTAAATCATAGGACGAAATGTACTGGTATTTCTTTTATTTTTGTGATATACATATAATGTCTGGCTGCCTTATGGTTTTCTGATTTTTTCTTTAAAATATTTCATACAAAATTATAAATACAAAAAATTAGTACTTGTAAAATTTTTTCCTTATAAAACGTACTTCATTGATGAAATTATTAAAGTATAATTGTAGCTCTTTTGTTTATAAATTTACAATTCAAAAGTATACGAAACTCAGAGAAAAACTTTTAATTACCCCTATACAGTATTAAAATATTACCTACAAAATTAACAATACAAAAAATGGCACTTGTGATAAAAATTTGTCCTTATAAAAAGTACTTCATTGATGAAATTCCTTTGTACCGTATAGTAGTATAGCCGCTAAAGGGGAGAGTGCAAGAATGTTGCAGCTTATTATGTAATGTTGCAAAGGGGGTGGGGTTGTTGCAAATGGGGGTTGTTGCAAAGGGGGTGGGGGGAACTTGGAGGCGGCGTTATCCCCCAAGAGAAAGGAGGAGAGGTGTTCACCTGGCAGGAGCCAAGTGCACATTAAGACTTCAGCCGAGTTGGCGTTGTTTTATAGGCTCCTAATCAGCCAGTTGGCGTAAATGAGTTGCCAGATAGCGCCATGTATTCCGAAGACAGAGTTGCCAGATACCGCGATACCATTGTATACATTATTATAGACTCCTAATCAGCCATTGGCTGTAAATGGTTGTCAGATACCTCTTTTTAGCAGTATTATTGTATACATTATTATTATATACGCCTAATCAGCCAGTTGGCTGTAAATGAGTTGCCAGATAGCGCCATGTATTCTGAAGACAGAGTTGCCAGATACCATTGTATACACTATTATAGACTCCTAATCAGCCAGTTGGCTTAGAAAGCTTAAATATTGCCAGATACCTGTTGTATACATTATTATATTTCGAATACCGGTAGTAGAAGGCACAACAATAAACAACATTGCATCATTCTTTTTATTATAAATATATAGAAAATAAATATACATTTGAGGAATATGCGTATAACAGAAATATATACACACAATTATGGATATATATATATAAAATAAAATATACATTTCAAATAAATATACACTTCAATAGAATTATGTACATAACAGTACAGGAGAAATACACACACACACAATTATGGTGATATATAAAATAAAATATACATTTCAAATAAATATACACTTCAATAGAAATATGTACATAACAGTACAGGAGAAATATCACGCAAATATATATATATATATATATATATATATTATATATATAATATATATATATATATATATATATAAACACAAATCAATAGAAATATGCGTATAATCGGGGAAATGTCAAGCAAAATATATATACAATTCACTTTTTTTCAAAATACTAAACTCGGTCTTAATCGAGTTTACATTACATCATTATTGCTCTGCATTACGCAGTATATGCGGCTTAATAATATTTCACCGCTTAAAGTATAGGGAAACCTGTATCGATATGAAGGGCTTTCAATCGTTCAGTACTATTTTTGTTCCCACTTTACAACGGCTGGTAAGTCATCTTTAAACACGTCTAGAATACAATCAAAAGCACGCACAAAAGAGTTCATCGTTAGCTACATTATTAAACACAAGTTTATAAGAACGCTTTTCCAATCGAGGGAAAGTTCATGGTATTTCAAAGAGTCTAAACTTTTTAATAAACATCCAGCACTAGACCATTCTCACCAGCCCTACACTCGGTAAACCCATCGAGCAGAGCAGTGTATGCGTATTCAAGTACTGTATCAAAATAAAACATATCCGTACACGCGCGTCTAATTAGGTTTCAGTTTACGGAATCCGACGATTTCAACATTCTGTCGAGGATGAAACGGTTTCGCGTAGGAATAAGAGCGTTTATTATCAGAAGCATTCTTCCACATCAACCGTATATCAATGCACGGCGATCGTTATTTATACACAACGTACATACAACGGCGTATGAGGGTGGCGTCACTAATCTGCTCTCTTCTTGTACCTACGTTAGCAGGTATTTTATAACGATCTTCACTCCTTCTCAACTATCACGAAGATTCTATTCATCTCCTCGATACTTAAATAAACCCGTTTGTTTGTCGGTCTACATTCCGTTTCCAGTACATAGCTAATGGTACCGGAATTACGCCTGAATACGCGCAACGATTTCGTCACGGACACATCGTACGAGGCGTTGAGAAGCTGCTCAAAGGAAGTTCCATCGTATTCGAGGAGCGCACGTCCACTCGGCTCAAGCTCTGAGATAACTATGAGCCGTGTGAGGCACGCAGGTAGGCAGGAATGGTTCGACGGGCGGCTGACTCGATGATACGCGAATGGGCTTGTTCCGCGAGTCGAATTGTTGTACCGGTACAAGAATATCACTACCAGCCTACGCACCAGACATTTTGGATAAGAACTAGGAACATTTTACTAAACATCTCCACACTCCGGCGCACTATTTGAGAGGAACATATGTTCATATTTTTCCTTTCTGCCCATCAAACGATACTCGTCTCTAAACTCTGTTAAAAATTCACGCAGGGCACTAGCCACAACCTCACTACGAACCTCATCATGATATACGTAATATAGTGATAAAAATACTTAAGATTCCATGATCACGAGATTCACATTTCCAGTCGTAGGTATGAGTAATCGACATGGTGTAGCATGACGTAATACCGCTTGTCACACCACCCATCAGCAAGACTCATTATCCATACCTGCTGCTTCTCTTCTGCACGCGTTGTTTCTTTTACTTCACGGTGTATGAGAGACTTTATAAAGTTTAGCTCTGCAGTATACTTCAGCACATCGTCTGTGCAACGAAAGCCTTCAACGGTCTCACCAGAACATCCGTAGAGTATTTGTACATCTTGGAACTTCGCACAATCCAATGTGTTTTTTAAAAGAGGCATAGGAGGGATGAATAGGAAGTTTTTCGGTATCCACCACATCCTGGCACTTTACTGAATACCATTTCGTAAAACGTTGTACAAGCAATATTAAAGGTAGCCATTTGATACACGTCTGATCTGAATACACGTCTGATCTCTCGGGCTTACTGCTCGACTGACCAACGCAGGGACTCCCAGATAGTAGCATGACTCACGGTCTTACAGTGGGCGGAGCTTAGAACTTTCACCTACACCACACACACACACACACACACACACACACACACACACACACACAAAGGAGAAAGTGAAACGCTATTTGAAACATGATTTATTTAATAAACGAGATATTCAAGTTATATATATTTACAAATACGATTAATAAACGAGATATTCAAGTTATATATATATATATATATATATATATATATATATATATATATATTTATATATTTACAAATAGATACGATTATACAAGACGTGTGAGTTAGAAGCATCATTGGTATCCAAAGGGTACGGTATCATAGGTACCAGGTAACTGGTAACGTTTCCTATAGGTGTTACGGCAAACCATCGTACCCCTAAGTTTCCTTCACGCCCCCCAGCTTCTGCGCCCGAAAATTGTGGGTGCCTACAATTAGTTGGTGAGTTGTTCATCCAAACATACTAGATCCTTCAACGACTCAAGTTAACAACCTCCCGATTCGCATGGTTGAGCGTAATACCCTTTGCCTTCACGATATATTTCATTTCATCCCCACCCTGACCCGTACCCCATAAGTCTTAGGTCCTGTTGAGGCAAAGAGTCGGCGTATGCGTTGTCCGCATACCTCATCCTTGATCTCATCAGTGAGCTCGCCGAGGAACTCCCCAATAGTGGGCATGTATTCACTCCCTCTCTCTGTGAATATCACGCTATCTGTATCGGCATACAATACTCTCCGCCCAAGAGAATGCAATAGACCCCAAAGTTTTATACGGGCGTAGGCTGTTGTGAAGCTGGCCACAGGTATGTTTGTAACCCTTGAGGTATCTGTCGCAAATTCAGTGTTGTTGTACTTTATTACGTAAGTAATATACCTACATTTACGATCTCCATGATCTCTTTATCGGGGCATTGGCATAATCCCAGACATCGCTATAACTTTGGTGCCAAATGAATGCTCCCTCTGCCGGTATTCTGCGCAAATTTTCCCCATAGACTGTTTAGACAACTTTGCACTAAAGCGCTTGCCAGGATTCTTTACATTTGGACACGATCAAGTTGTATACCTTCGCGGTCGCGGTAACGTTGAATATAGGCAGACTTTTCATCTTCGGTATCAACTCCTCGCGGATACCTGATGCCTCAACCTTATCCTTCAAAAGGTGTTTATATATGGTGTGAAAAGGTTGGGTAGCTTCTGAAACCTCCACACCTCATGTATCTTCAGTATTCTATAACCATGGCGCACGGCTAGGGCCAACTCAGACTTGTATATACGCCTCTGATCTTACGCTGGTGGGTATATGGTTACATTCGCCGTTATCCTCTTCCGCGCACTTCACGCACAGGGGAAACGAGCTTGTCGTCGATAACGACAGGTAAGATCGGCATTCATAAATTGCGTGGGGGAGTACGTCTACGAAAGAGATCCCAAAGTAACGATCATTCAAATTTTTGACAATTCATTGATGGATGGTAGGCTAGGCCCACCAGTTTCTCAGGAGCGCCCACGGGGTATACGGATTGCTCTTCATCATCACGTATGGGTATAAAGAACAGAAATCGTAGTAATGGAGCTTCACGCCCTCCGTAGGTGGGAGTATAGTCTGAAAGGATTTGTACGTCCTCCAAACAAGCTATCACCACATTTGAGAGGATCCAGCACCATTGAACGCTTGATCGCTTTTATTTCCTCACGGTACACAACCTCGTCTGTCTCCATCCGTGCATCATATTCATGCTCCCACAAGACTTTGTTAGTGAACGTGATCCTATAAGTTGATCGCGGGTGCGGGTCGATGCAAGACAGTCGGCAGGAGACCATCCGTTGATATCTCCGGTGACTCCGCACTCAGGACGGGGGCATCCATGCCACCAGCAACCGTTAAAGGAGTACACAGTCTTCACACCAGTGACACGGTTTTCACTTAACCCATCAACCCAAAAAACACGTCCATTAATCTTAATGGGTACTTCACCCGTGTTGCGGGCGTGCTTTATGTATACACCTGTCTGTTGCTGTAGGTGTATGAGCCAGTAAATAGCCTGTGCCCGTAACTGCGGGGATTGTTTCGGTGAATAATGGCTAAGGTGTCTTTCGGCATGGTTATTCTTGAACACCGTAAAACATAATGATGCGATGGTGGTTGCGACTTGCAGTGGATCGCATTTTGAAACGGGCTATGTACATCCTTCTAAAGGCATGGAAACATACTCTAAGCACGCGCACATCATTCACGCAATAACGCTCACATTCATCACTATATTATAAGGGTTACTTTCATTAAAACTGTCGTAGTATCGATCAAAGTCTTCACGTTCATCCATGCAGTCAAAATAATGTTTGGGGGGTGGTGGGCCTCGTAGTTTAAAGTCTCGCTGGTGAGGAAAGTGTATGGGAAGTATCCTTTGGAAACTTCAGCTGCTACTCCCATCACCTTGGGTAGCTTTGCTAATTTACAAGGTGTGAATAATAAAGTATCTTTAAATTGTACATTGCCTCTTATCTGCATCTGTATTAATTTGTTGCCTCTTTTCAATGGATCACCTGTAAATATCTCAGAGGATTCGTGTTCAAGCAACTCCTTATAAAGGAACTGCGTGTCAAACTTTGCCCCGTTATGGGCGAGAAATACACAGTCATTTTTTAACTTGTCGGCTAACTTGACAATATGGACACAAATAGTTTCACAGGACTATCGCTGACATTCGTTTTAAAAACGTTTGTCCGTTTACCACATTTGGGGGCACTCGTCACATTCGATATCCATACACTCATCACAGATAGTCTGGCTCACACGTAAATGGTGGAATTACCTCTTTGGTTTGAGCGTTCGTATATGTTTTCTATATCGTAGTATCAGTTATACAGGGGTTATTTTTAGGCTTAGCATCTTTCATATAACATACATGCTTTACTCCATCCGCCTTATATTCCTCCTGGCATGTAGGACAGTGAATTACGTCCACACTTGTGCTTAAATTTCCCCAATTATCCATTGTGTGAAACATACCACATTCCAGATTCTCATTTTCCTGCACGTGCCAATTGATTTATGGAAATCAAAACAGCTATTATTGAAAAATGTGCGTCTACACCATCACAGTCTCTCTTCTCAGTTTCAACTACACGGCTTTCACATTTGGTGCTTTTACACTGCTCACATACCATGTGACATTCTTACAATGTCTCACTATATCATCGCAAACTCGAGGCACCCCTTACACAAATCATGATGTCTCCCATATTTTCGACTTTTGTCTAACTCGCGTAAAGCCACCTTATATTACGGATGGGGAGATACGTTGTCCCTGACAATCCTAAATAAGTAGGGGCCTTGTACGATCTCTCACACAGCTTTAAAAACATACACAGTCCTACGACGATCATCCAACCCCAAACACAACTATGCGGACATTCATTTCCTGTTCTACCCTTCTCAGCTCTTCAGGACCCATATTACAGTCAAATTCAAGTTCACAGTCCTTCAGCTAGTTTACGGGCATGCTCCACGACTGTAGGCAACCAAATTTTTTGAGTTCGTGTATTTTGTATAGTACAGTAAAATACGTGCTAAGAGTACTGCTATAAAGCCGCAACCACGATCGACGTTTATATGCCGTCTATAAATAGCTTGAGAATTGAAGTTAAGAGTATACGGTATGGCACTATGACCCGCAACACGGTATACACGGTCAATTTATTTCCGTGAAGTTGTCCATATTGAAGGCTATACTACTTTGGGCGGCTTGCATTATACGCCCTAAATAATTCCTACATCTCAGCCGCCAACGTCTAAATGGCACTATCACCCAATAATCGTCTACATCACCGTCATCTGACCCGAATCCAAAGGACATACTCGTCCTGACTTCACGCTCGTCACGATTCTGAAGAGCAAACTCTATAATACGCTCTACAACCCGGCGTAGTCCGCGCTCAATACCATTGCTATACATGACTTAGGGTCTACCCTGACTCTATACCGATTTCTAGTCAAGGCTGGGGTGGGGCTGCGGATCGCACCAATTCTATCGTTATACCATCCTCAACAGAACGGGGGGCGGAATTATGATATATTAGCGGAAGGTGCTGCTGATGGGGGCCCTGTTGCGTAGGAGGGTTGGGGCTCTATTATTGTAGACTTAACAGAACGGGGGCGGCCGATGAATAAGGGGATATATTAGGTGCTGCTGCGGGTGTTGTTGCGTAAGAGGTTGAGGGTTGGGGAATCTATTACCGCTGCAGACGCGTATTTCGCGCTTTATACCTGACGTGGGTATCTCATACCTCCGCTTTGGACGTGTTACCACCTACGGTATCGCTGGTGAGGGTTCAGGGAGGAGATCACAACTACACTGTCGTCGAGGTCATCCGTAATGATGGGCTGCTCTACCTCATCGTCATTCACGGTTCTGTGGGAGAAGAACTATAAGGATCAGCACTCAAATTTGTAATATTTTGTAAATGACTCACTAGGAGTGTGGACGGTGTTAGAAATGGACTCTGTAGAAAAATTCAGATTCACGAGCCCATCCACATGTTTATATCTGGACCTACAGGATGTGGTAAAACTGTGTTTTATGCTTAAAATCATTAAAGAAAAGGGGGAGATGTTCTCGAAAATTTGTGCATAAAGTTATATGGTGCTATTCGACGTATCAATCAGTGTTTCAACGAGTATCAATATGATATTTTGTTACACAAAGGCGTATATGACGTTAATTCGTTAAAGGGAAATGACATACAATCATTGTAATTGACGATCTCATGTTGGAGATGGATAAAACGTTTGCCGAGACATTTACAATATTCTCCCACCATCTTAACATAAGCGTGTTCTTCATCAATCAGAATCTATTTTTCAAAAATAGATACATGCGCGATGTGTCGTTTAAATACGCATATCGTCTTATTCGCGCAATGTAGAGATGTATCACAAATTGGGGTATTAGCCAATCAAATGTTCCCGAATCAGCGTAAGGAGTTTTTGGAATTTTATAAAGAAGCTACAAGCACGCGTTACGGAATTTGCTTTGCGACCTTCATCCGCGAAACAGTTTAGAGTGATTCTGCGAACGAATATATTTCCAAACGAGCCTGAAACGGTGTATATTCCAGAATGACAAAGAGACTAAAAAATACCGTGATAATAAAAATCTATCATCGACTGCCCCGGGCAATGCAGCAGATGTTTATTAAAAATATCGATGCCGGACTTTTAAAATGCATCTGTGAAATCTGTCTTAACGTTATAAATTGCAATGTATCAATGAAAACCCATCAGAAGGCTCGCCTACGCCGCTACAAGAACATAATACGTGCACTCGCTCGTAAAAGCCAAACTTTAGCGAAAAAAAAGCGAATTATGTACAAACAGGAGGGTCATTTCTCCCCATCTTATTTCAGTTTTGGGTCCTTTACTGACTAGATTAATATAATGAAGAAAGTGGTAGTGATTCCCCACGAGGTGTACGCCTCACTGCCAAAGAGAGACGGATCTAGATCCCGTAAAAGCAGACTAAAAGAATGGAAAGCGAATGTTAGCCACTATTAAACAGTGAAAAAAACATCTGATGAGAAAAGAATCTTATACCAAGAAGCTCTGCAGAAATTTCTTCACGAGTACGAAAATTATAAGAGCCCTACAGAGATTCCTGTGGTTATTATGCACAACACGGGGGGACGATGGCGACATAGGATCTGTACCCGGCGACACAGCTGACCAACCAAAAAGATTAGCCACACAACATATCGAACATGTATTAAAAAATACCCCTCCACTTACATTGAGGAGGTTAAAGGCTTAAGTCTTTATAATCTATTGAATGAGGACCCGCCATACAATGGACCGATACAGGGGAGATCATTGTGGAAGGATCAAAGGTACAGGGATCGAATATCGTAGGACATTGTACATGATCGGTGAGAAGTGGGATAGGCCATCACCATCAGATGGAAGCATATTAAAGCAAGACTACAACAAATAAATGTCCCTAAAACGTTGATAGGAAATCTGAACAGGTTAAAAGACTTGGAACATGCAACGCCTGTGACACAATTGAAGGCGCCGTCACCCCCGGCGTAAAACCTTTGAAGAGGAGCCAAGAAGAGGTTAAACCAACCCTACCCACGTGCCTCTAAAATACGCAAATGGCTAACGTATAACTAAACGCTATTATGACATTTCTACCCCATCCTCTTACGGCGCGTAGATAGACTGTACAGAAGTGTTTACGGAGTAGGAAAAAAAGATGTTGAAAGATTTTTGAGGGGAGCAGGACGCTTATACGCTTCATAAGCTGTGAGAAAAAGGTTTTAAAACAGCCAAGACAACGGCTTCCTCGATTGAATCTATTTGGCAAGCAGATTTAACAGACATGCAAAGATATTCTGTGTATAACGATGGTTACGCTACATTCTATTCATAATAGACGTGTTCTCTAGATATCTGTGGCTAGTTCCTCTGAAAAATAAATCACCTGAAACAGTTGCTAAAGCCACCAAAACGCTAATGTTAAAAGAAAACAGGGTTCCTGGCTATTTTTGTACGGATATGGGGAAGGAGTTTATAGGCCGTGTTTTCAGAATATGTGACAGAGTTTAATATCAGCTATTACACAACCAATTCTATACATAAGGCTCTTTAGCTGAAAGAGTTCAGCGCACCATAAGGAACGCATGCACCGTTATTTTACACTAAAAACACATACAGATTTCTAGACAGTCTGGAATCATTGGCATCACCTACAACCGCTACACCATCGCACGATTGGGGCAACACCTAACGAAGTTTTAGAAAGAGGTACGCTCCCGAGAAGAGATGGATCATCACCACCCCCACACCACCACCACACTCTGTGCGCTTCAAAATCAATGATTATGTAAGGCTGTCGCGTTCGGGGAATAAATCGCAAAGGGTTTGAGCAAGGATGGACACGCGAGATTTTTAAAGTTAGGGCTGTGAGACCTAAGGGTGTGATAATGATGTATTACATTGAAGATTTGAATGGGGAAGAAATCTCAGGAGGCTTTTACCGCGAGGAATTGCAGAAAGTTGCGTTTAATTTAGAAAAAAATGTGTTTAAAATTGAGAAAATTTTAGGAAGCAAAGGTTCAGGAAGGAGAAAAATGTACCTGGTGAAATGGCTAGGGTACCCAGAAAGCTTCAACACCTATATAAAAGCTGATGCAATAATGAAGCTTAAATAGTATGCAACATGGCTCCTAACCATTTCTACGTCACACTCCCGTCCTCCTCGTCCCTGTCTGTACACCCTAACAACACGCTAGCCAACTTTGTAACAGAACTCCATGGGCACATTGAATTGGGTCGTGATTCGTATGAGGTGGGGATATGCGAAATTCAGCTGGACACCGTCTTTTTAAATATTGAACATAAAGAAACCGTTTTTACGATTCTTAGAGACATTGACGAGTGTGAAAAAGCTGGGGTAGCTATGGATGAAACTATGCGCATCGCTCGGACTAAGATTGCACGGTATTACAGTACAGAAGTAAGACTAGGGCCGGGTCAATATGGTTCGGCCGAGGATGTTGTGAGAGGCTTAAACGTAAGTTTAAGAAACTCAAACCTTACGAATGATTTAGTATATGAAATCGTAAACAACCCTGCACATACACTAATCCTAAAATCAAAGACTAACAGACGTCTTAAAGAACATAGAAAGTTCAAAATTCTAACCAACGGCCGATATAGCGCAGCCTTCCAAAGAGACACATTTCACGAGACACAGTATAACTTGTCCAGATTAATGTATCAATTGAAGATGGAGAAATTGGCTGAAAGGTCCCCAGACATGTGCTATATTTACAGTAATATAGTGGAGCACCCAGGTTTTTTTTTGGGGATACCCAGGCACGCCTGCTGCGCATTGCTCACATCCCCAACCATAGAGGAAGGAGTTTGAGTATTACATATGACAGACCCCATTATGTGAATGTCGCAACTAATTTAATAACCAATATCACAATATATATAAGAACGATTGAGGGCGAAAACTTCCCATTCGGTAACGGGAGCTTAACAGTGAAGCTACACTTTCGACGCACTGAGTTATAATGGATAGAAAGCCTTTCACCGTCTATCGAGGGATGCGATACCAGCGCGGTAGTGGACTTGGATCCATTTTTTCATCCATACTACGTACGGCTGTTCCTTTGCTGAAGAGGGGTGCCAGATACCTTGGAAGGAAAGCGCTACAATCAGGCCTTAACACTGCAGAAGACATATTGGCCGGGGCTAAACCTAAAGAAGCTCTAAAAAAACATTTAAAGCGTACACGGACGAAATCATCAAAGATGCAAAGAGAAAAATGCGTGGTGGCGGGAAGAAGAAGAGGGCTCCCCGGAAGAAGAAGGGGTCACGTGGTATTAAACGTAAAAGGCTATCAAAAAAGAATGCTGTAAGCGAATGAAACCTATGGTTGACCACTTTTTTGACTGATATAAGCTAAGGATATTGATCTCATGAATCATATTGTTTACCACTTGTCGAGAGAGGAGTCACTATTTCGCCATGGCACGCTTCATCCACCCATGTAGTTCACAATGCTGTAAATCGGAGCTGTCCTTTTTTGAGCTCCCGCCAACCCAAGTTTCTATTGAGCACAGTGACTTTATTACAATTAACCCTTTAAACACAATTAGTTCCCCGAGTGCACCTATAGAATTCGTGATACCCAGCTCAGGTCCTTACTTTTTTGATCCAAGCTGTGTGCACATGTACGCTAAGCTACGTATAGCCCATTCTGATGGAACGGTCTGCGATGACAAATATGCTGTATACCCTGAAACAAACTTTCTGCACGCCATATTCAACCAGTGTGACGTATATTTAAATCAGACCAACATATCGGCAGGCACGGGGTACTATCATCTACGAGCCTATTTGGAAAATGTCCTCAACTTTTCCAAAGAAGCGAAGGCTACCTTTTTAAGTGCGGAGGGATATTATCAAACTAAAGATGAAAATAGTATAAAGGACAAATTTAAAAATTCTAAAAAGAAAATATACGAGTGTTTTGGACGGTTGCACACAGATTTCACTTTCCAGGAGAAGTTGCTTGTGAACGGGGTGGATATGAAAATAAAGCTCACCCGCACGAGTCCTGAGATCTGCTTAAATCTGGATGCGAATCAAGAAGAGGGTGCAAAGTCCGTTGTGGTTCACATTATGGACACATACCTCCGCGTACGGCGAGTGAAATTAAGTTCACCAAAACAACTAGAAATTGAGAAAAATTTACTAAACGCTACAGTGAAATATCCTATTAACAGAGTGCAGATCAAACTATATACGGTTCCTGCAGGGTTGGCATCGAAGCAGATAGAAAACATTGCCCTGGGAAATCTTCCTAAAAGGATATTAATCGGCATGCAGGACCACGCTTCGGTGAATGGAAAATATAAAAAGAGTGCCTTTAAATTCGAGAATTTCGGACTTAAAAATATAACTCTATACGTTAATGGCACTGCTTTGGGTGGAACAATGGGTACGGACTATTCATCAGACGCTGTGTTACCTCTTTGTGCCAGAGCCTATAGTAATCTGACCCATATTGCAGGTGATTGTGATGAGCTTGGTAATGGGGTAACGCAGGAAGAATTCATTGATCAATTTAACCTTTATCCGTTTGACATTACACCTGACTTATCTGCTAGCGTAAATACCCATTTAACCACAGCAGAGCGGAAACATCTCAGTGCGGCTGGAATTCGCCAAGCCTATAGACGCTCCTATTAGTGTACTAGTATATCTCGAATCGCAAGCCCTAATAGAAGTAGATAGATTTAGAAGCGTTATCACTGACTTTTAAAATGGATGCTAATACACTTCAGAAAGTAATGGAGCGAGTCACACGTTCCAAATTTATCGGCGTGTTTGCGAAGAATGAAACATTGAGTTTGCCAAGTACGCGAGAATGCGGTAGTCTTATTGTGAACACAGACATCATCGGTAATGAAGGGATTCACTGGATCGCTGTCTATTTTAAAAATAGACAGCGCCTGTACTATTTTGATTCACTCGGTACTCAACCCTGGAGTGACCCTATTATTGTAAAATTTCTCGCTCAGTTACATATTCCCGAAGTTGTATGGAACCCATTTTCGCATGGATATTTTACTAATGTTTGCGGAATGTACTGCGTCTCATTTCTCATGCATATGTCAAATGATAAAGAATTTATAAATTTTTTAAATTTATTTGACCCGTGTCACACTCGCCGAAACGATGAAATGGTATGCAGACAGATAAAAACCGTTTTCCAATTGTACGTACTCGTTGTATATTATAATGTTTTTGTTCGTATATTTGTAACGTATATTCGTTTATTGTACTGATTTCTTTCATTTAATAAATTTATGAAAATATATTGTCTTCTTATCCCAAAAAGATCGAAAAACACTTACATTATTTCGGTGTGACATTGTTGACTGATCAGTATATCCTCCCTATTCCGAGATTCTTCAAAAGATTGTATAAACGTGTCAAATCCTCATCGGACCTTAAAGGAATAATGCTTTTAAAACATATACAGAGTATACAGACAGATCCCCATTATGTGAAGATATCTTTGGTTCGAGGAGTGAACGCCATAAAAATTTCGATTTTAGCATAATGGGGAAATAACATTGATTGACATTTTTGGCGAGTATCTATTTGACGAGATACTACAACTCTCCATATATATATAAAATTCTAATTATAGACACTTACATTTCTATGGTAGTCCCTTGCGTCGGATTGTAAGGAGCGTCACTGCAAATATCTTCTACGGTTTGCGTTGAAAATAATTCGCCACATCAATCGCATTGAAAAGACTAATTGTGGTTAATGCTGCAGTATCACGTTCTTCATACAAGTCTGGGGAGACGTACAGGTCCATGGTGGAGGATGTGTGACACTGCTGACTGTTCAGTATATCCCGTATTCCGAGATTCTTCAAAAGATTGTATAACACGTGTCAAATCCTCATCGGACCTTAAAGGAATAATGCTTTTAAAACATATACAGAGTATACAGACAGATCCCCATTATGTGAAGATATCTTGGTTCGATTACCAATTTCGATTTTAGCATGATGGGGAAATAACATTGATTGACATTTTTGACTAGTATCTATTTGACGAAATACTACAACTCTCCGTATATATATAAAATCGAATTATGGACACTTACATTTCTATGGTAGTCCCTTGCGTCGGATTGTAAGGAGCGTCACTGCAAATATCTTCTACGGTTTGCGTCGAAAATAATTCGCCACAATCAATCGCATTGAAAAGACTAATTGCGGTTAATGCTGCAGTATCACTTTCTTCATACAAATCTGGGGAGACGTACAGGTCCATGGTTGAGGAATGATTATTCACTGATGCGAAAATAGCTACTGTTACTCCCAACTGAAAATATCCCCTTTTATATGCACATTCGCCAAGCTCCGCCCAAAAGACCAGATGTTCGTCGTGATTGGCTGCCGATGTAGCTGGGTGGAGCTATGACGTGTACCATTCCGCTATAACGGGTACGGACGAGTAATTGCATCTTTATATTTTCACTAATAGAATTAATGCTCTTATTCTCCTTTGAAAATTATTTGGTGATTCGTATAGAACTTTTGATATTGATTCCAAATATGGTTTCAGAAGTTTTCTATCACCCATAGTTTTCGAGAAATAATATTTCCATTTACTCAATTTCCCGCATCATTAGTCACTAATGTAATCGAGAGGTATAAAGAAATATATCATAATTATATTTTAAAAATAACATTCGGTTTCAACGTTAAACTGTAGGTCTAAGGTGGTCATTACACATAATAAAAAAAGTGGTTGGCAGATAAATGGGGCCCTACGTGTCCTAGTGGTTAAGACGGGGGCTGTTGATGGTTCGGAGTTAAACTGTAGGTCTAAGGTGGTCATTCCACATAATAAAAGAAAGTGGTTGGCAGATAAATGGGTGCCCTACGTGTCCTAGTGGTTAAGACGCTGGGGCTGTTGATGGTTCCACGTTAAACTGTAGGTCTAAGGTGGTCATTACACATAATAAAAGAAAGTGGTTGGCAGATAAATGGGTGCCCTACGTGTCCTAGTGGTTAAGACGCTGGGGCTGTTGATGGTTCCACGTTAAACTGTAGGTAAGGTGGAGTGGAAAGCTGACCTCGTCAGAATGAACAATTCGGGCGGAAGCTAACCAAGGTTATCCAAAGGGTATATATATATAATATATGGGATGAAATCACAATAAAACACGAAATGAATGAATGCTGAAAACAAGGAGTGAGGTGAGGTTTTGTTTGATTTGACTCGTAGAAAGGTAAAATATGTCGACGAGTTGGCAGATTCTCGGAAATCCTTTCCTCTATCGGATTATGTTTGGGTTTCCAACTTCTCGTTCTTTAAATTTCGTTTTTCAATTTTCTTCGCAGGGATGAAGCTCGTGTTTCGAATGCATCGTTCTATAATTCTGTTTTCTATGGTTGGTTGGATAACTACGTTATTTGTTCCGTCTGAATCTTCCATTTGAATTCTATATAAACTATTGTTATTTTATATGTTTGATTCTTCCAACTGATTAACTGTATAAATATATATATTGGGTTTACGTATAGTTTAAAATAATATACGTTTTGGTATGATTTTCATAATATATATATATATATATATATATATTTCTATAATTCTGTTTTTATGGTGGGTGAATTATGGATAACTACGTTATTTGTTCGATAAGTTTCAACTTCAAGGAAGCTCAAGTTAATGTATATTTTGCATATAATCCCTATATACATCTATTGTAAAACACTATATACATCTATATTTCAATTAAGTGTGTAATTATTTAATTCATCTACCATATTGTGGTACACAATGTATTAGATACATGTGCGATCTGGCAACTCAGCACCCAATACAAGGCGTGATCTGGCAACTCAGCCGAATAGGCTTATAAAAGATCGAGAAGCTGGTGAAGACTCTTCCCAGCTCGGCTCCAGCCGAGCAAGGACCTCTGTCCTTCTTTTTTTGGGCCCTTTGTAAACTTAGTTGGCCTCTTAGGTTAGGAAAACGAAAATAATATGCCTTAAAGGCAACTACTCTCTCTCTCTCTCCTTCAGGCGTCTCTCTCTCTATCCTTCAGGCGTCTCTCTCTCTCTCCTTCAGTCTCTCTCTCTCTCCTACAGGCGTCCTCTCTCTCTCTACAGGCGTCTCTATCCTCCTTCAGCTCTCTCTCTCTCTCTCCTTCGGGTCGCTCTCTCTCTCTACAGGCGTCTCTCTCTCTCCACAGGCGTCTCTCTCTCTCCTACAGGCGTCTCTCTCCCTCCTTCAGCTCTCTCTCTCTCTCTACAGGCGTCTCTCTCCCTCCTTCAGCTCTCTCTCTGCATGTGTAACTACTGATGTGTACCTCCTGCATGTGTGCGTATGTGTGTGTACCTCCTGCATGTGTACTCTCCCCCTTGGCTGATTAGGCGTATATAATAATAATGTAGCAATAATACTGCTAAAAAGAGGTATCTGACAACCATTTACAGCCAACTGGCTGATTAGAAGTCTCTAATAATGTATACATGGTATCGCGGTATCTGGCAACTCAAGCCATTTACGCCACTGGCTGATTAGGAGCCTATAAAACAACGCCAACTCGGCTGAAGTCTTAATGTGCACTTGGCTCCTGCAAGGTGAACACCTCTCCTCCTTTTCCTCCTCCTCTCTCTTGGGGGATAACGCCGCCTCCAGTTTTACCCCCACCCCTTTGCAACAACCCCTTTGCAACAACCCCCACCCCTTTGCAACATTACATAATAACCTGCAACATCTTGCACTCTCCCTTTTGCGGCTATACTACTCGTATATAAAGTTGAAACTCAAAACTCAGGAAAAGACACTTATTTCACCCATATAGTATTATCATACATACGTACATACTATAGCATATTCTAGTTAAGAACTCCAGGAAATTGGGAATATTTGGTGCAGAAAAAGTTGTTCCCCGGATTTGGCAGTAAGCTTGCACGCTTTTCTTCAAAAACATTTCTGCTTCTGAGAAAAATCGCTCAGAATATACTGATGATGCGGGTGTGGACAGATATTTTTTGCAACTATGCTTAGGTGTGGAAACTGTTGCTTATTCCACCAGCTCAATACATCATCATCTTTACCTTTAGACAATATCGATAGCGTTTTTTTCCAGCAAAATACATGTTAATCTCCTTTCTTAGGCTCTCTTCTGTTGCTTTTTCCTTATCTTCAGCTGATAACTTTCTTTTTTCTTTTTTTCTTTTTTCGCCATGAATCCGCACTTTCATCTGACTCGCATTCAATTAAATAACAGCTGAGGAAGTCACTAGCAATGTCTGATTTTAGAGCTGTCGTTGATGATGATGGTCCAGCAAGATTTCGAGATGGAGAAAGTGATGTACTTGATGTTGTTGAAGATTTATCATTATCAGAGTCAGTTGCATCTTCACTTTTGCTTTGCATGTTTAGCACAATTTCTTTAACTTCTGATAACAACCATTTAAAAGCTTTATCTTTCAGTTCAGTATCAGAAAACATACTAAGCTTGTACCTTGGATCTATGGTAGTACTAATAACATATTGACGACTATCATAAACATTATTTAATCCTTTTCTCTCCTTGTTTATAAATCGCTTTTCCATAGCTCGCTTCAGCTCCCCTTTCATTGTCTTAACTCCGCTGTCCTCCTCTTGTTCACTTGAAAGAAACCTGTGTAGTGCTCTGACCTGTGCTATTACAGATGACAACATTGACTTAGATTTGCTGATGTTTTCTGTTACCATGAAAAAAGGCTGCAAAAGTCTGAGTCTTTTCTAATAACTGCCATTCATTGGCAGTCAGTGATGGAATATTTGCATGCTCAGCGGTATAAAGCTGCAAGCATCTTTTAAGGGTTTCCATCCTTTGTAACATCAAATAAGTGCTGTTCCACCTCGTTGGAACATCTTGGATTGGAAGTAATGTTTTGCTAAGCTTGGGGTCAATTTCTTTTTGTAGTCTTCTCAGTTCATTGCAACCCAGCGTTGAATGGTTAAAATGAGTAGAAATACTCTTTGACTTTACGATACAATGCAGGGAGACGCGGAAGGTAATCGTTTAGTTAATTTTCTCGAGGATAGCTTTCTTATTCAAAAGGTTGGGGAACCTACGAGGTTGGATAGTATTTTAGATTTAGTAATAACTACGGATGATAGGCTAATTACTGATCTTCCAAGTAATAGAACCATTAAGCAATAGCGATCACAATATGGTAGAGTTTGTCCTCTCAGTAAGTCACTCGAAACCAGCTAACTTCTCTAAAATTCCTAACTTCCAGCACGCAGACTTTAGTAAATTTCGAAATAAATTGTCACACGTCAATTGGGAAAACGTAATGGGGAACTCCAACGCAAAACTAATGTGGGAATCGTTCGAAACAGTATTTAGGACTATAAATGAGGAATGTGTACCGTACAAAATTAAGCGTGCGAAAATAAACAACAAGCCCTTGTGGTTTACTTCTAGAGTAGGAGACATTATAAAGAGTAGAGATAGGGCTTATAGGCTACAAAAGTGCGATAAAGACAATTTGTGGTTACGAAACAACTACATATCTCTAAGGCGTGAAGCGAAAAGTGTAATAAAAAAGTCCAAGCGCGAATTTGAAATCTCCATAGCTCGTGATGGTAAGGAAAACCCAAAGCGATTCTTTCAATACGTCAATAACAGAAATCCAGTAAAAAGTGTCTTGGGGCCTTTAAAAAATGTAAACGGAGATCTAGTTTCTGAAAACAAGGAAATGGCTACCTTGCTAAACGAATTTTTACGTCAGTTTTTACTATAGAAGAGGTAACGAATATTCCTACGGTCATAGACATAATATCTTTTGATAATGGTGATATTTTGGATAATATCGTGGTTAGTGAAGGGGAAGTAATGCGCTATATTGATAAAATGAAAACGCGTAAATCACCGGGGCCGGATTCCATATATCCCAGACAACTAAAAGAATTAAAAGATAGCATTGTTGTGCCGCTAACAAGATTTTTAATGCGTCTATTTCTGAGGGGTGCGTACCAGATAATTTCAAGTTAGCAAACGTAACACCTATCTTTAAGAAAGGCGATAAAGGTGCGGCGGGAAATTATAGGCCAGTCAGTTTAACGTCTGTTGTAGGTAAGCTACTGGAATCAATAATTAGGGATCGTATAGTCGAACACTTAGAATTGCATAAACTAGTTAGAAATACGCAGTACGGTTTTAGGCGAAACAAATCTTGCTTAACTAATCTTTTAGAATTTTTACAAAGCGTGGTTGACGTTTACGATAGACATCGGGCGGTTGATGTAGTGTATTTAGATTTTCAAAAAGTGTTTGACACCGTGCCGCACAAAAGACTCATTGAAAAAACTAAGGCTCATGGAATCAGGGGTGTAGTAATAAATTGGGTAGAAGAGTGGTTGCGAGGTAGGAAATAGAGGGTGGTCGTTGATGGAGCGGAGTCGTGTTGGGCTAATGTAGCGAGTGGCGTTCCTCAGGGTTCTGTATTGGGCCCCTTGCTTTTTCTTATATATATTAACGATATAGATGTTGGCCTAGTCAGTACAGTTTCAAAGTTTGCGGATGACACGAAGCTGGGTGGTAGGGCGATTAATGACGAAGATAGAAGTAAAATCCAGGAAGACCTGAATAAAATCGTTGATTGGTCAGTCACATGGCAAATGAGATTTAACGTTGATAAGTGCAAAATTTTGCATATAGGTTTGCGTAGCGGTAATTTTGCGTATAGTATGTCGGGGAAAGATTTAACAAGCGTAGAGCAGGAAAAAGATTTAGGAGTTATAGTCACTGGTGATTTAAAAGTAGCGAAACAAAGTACAGCAGCGGTCAATAAGGCGAACAAAGTGTTAGGTTTTATAGCTCGAAATTTTGAGTACAAATCGCGTGATATTATAGTTCCACTTTATAAATCATTAGTTAGACCCCATTTGGAATACGCGGTCCAATTTTGGAATCCGCATATGCGCAAAGATATAGACAAAATCGAAAGAGTTCAAAGACGAGCAACTAAGATGATTCCGTCGCTTAGGTCATAGTCGTACGAGGATAGGCTTAAGGAGTTAAAATTGACTACACTCGAGACTAGGAGGCTAAGGGGTGATCTAATCCAGGTTTTCAAAATTATGAATGGGTTCGATAACGTAGATAGAGATGGCTTTTTCAAAATACCTCAAAATAATACGACTAGAAATAATGGGTGTAAGTTGACAAGTAGATGGTTCGAGACAGCAGTTGCAAAAAACTTTTTTACGCATAGAATAGTAAATAGCTATAATAGTTTGCCGGTAGAAGTAATTAGTAGCACGTCTATAAACATGTTTAAAAATCGATTAGACGCATATGTTGATAGATTGGGTGTAGTTTAAGGTAGTAAAATTAAGGCTTTGTGGTGATAGATCCCACAGCTCAACACAAGTGTTGTGGGATATAGGGAGGCAGCATCTTGGGTTAGGGGATACTTTCTGTCCTTACACACCCCATTTAAAGAGATTCCTCTGCCGAGCGGTGCCCCCCATAGTACTGTGAGGTATTGAAAAACTCATGATCTTTACTTGCCCCACAAACACCTTGAAATGGGAGACCCAAAATGGGTGCACACACATTTCTACATTACTGTACAGTCTTTACAGCCACACCTACACTTTTCCTCCTAAGTATATATATTGTAATGTATATGGTTGTAAATTTTGACTTGGTCCGCAATCGATATGGACCGTGACTTATTTTTGGTTGGCAAGGTACTGGTATTGATGGATACCGTAATGAAATTGACTGGATTCTTTGGATCTGATATATTTGCATGTCGGTTATAAATAGATATAGAGTGTAACATATTTGTGGATAGTAGTCTATTATGACTTGATCCTCTGGATCCAGAGATTCTATCTTTAGTTTTAAATCGATAATTAATTAGTTTTAAATTGATAATTATTTAGTTTTGTAAAAATTGGTCGTTGCCCTTCTTGGGCAATCTTGTAGTAGACACTATTGTGTTTCATTGTTACATGTCTGTGGAGTGGAGTGGTACTATATGCTTTTGGTGTGGAACCTCTCTTTATTTTAGCATGGCACAATTTGCATTCTGCATAACTCTCATCTTCATCTTTAACTGTGAAATAGTTCCAAATAAAGGATGACATTGTTTTTAGTTTTTACTTTATTTCTTTAATTTTGATAAATTAAATGATGCATAAATGATGGCTAAAATATGGTTTAAATGCATTGATGCAATTTATAATAATTAAAGCTGTGAAGGAGTTTGAAACTGGCCTGAAAATAAATTGAAAAAATATTGAATAATAAACATATGCTAAATTATAGGGATGGGTGGTATCGCTATTTCTGATACCATTAATGAATTAAGCATTTTCCAAATTTATAAAAGATAATAAAATACTTGTGAAACGAAAATAGAAACTAATGTATTGTCACTCTCACCTCCCAATGGTGAGTAGAGGGGATATACTAAAAAACCAGGTGTATTGTTAAAGGAACTGAATAACCATTAAAACATGAAATAATTTTATTTGAAATTTGTAAAGTCTCAAGTCCGGCCGGACTTACCAAAAAGTGCGGCTGAGTCCGGGTCCGGCCGGACCCCGAAATCTTGAGTCCGGTACAGCCCTAACTATTATATAAGAAATGTATCGAAATTACAACTATATTAAGCTGTATTAAATCAGTTACAGCCTCAATCTTTTTTTCTTCAAAATTTATTTAGAAAATAATGATTTTATTGGATTCCTTGTACCAGAAAAACTATAAAAAGACCTTTCATCCATGCTTTTATCTGGTCTAGTGGTTAAAATAAGACGATTTACAGATTTTGACGGGTCCACGATGGCCATCTTGGATTCTACACCCTTAATATAACCTTTCGTTAACCTTTGGTTAGCTTCCGCCCGAATTGTTCATTCTGACGAAGGTCAAGCTTTTCAATCACCGTAGACCTACAGTTTAACGTGGAATCCGAACCACGCCCCATCAGCAGCCCAGCGTCTTAACCACTAGGCCACCTAGGATACCCATTTATCTACCAACCACTTTCTTTATTGTGTGGAAGGATGAACAGCTGGGTTTTGCTGCGCGCCGGCTGCCGTCGGGTCTCGAATACGGGGCCGATGGATTCGTAGTCGTAGTCAGCGACGCTAACCACTACACCACCGAGGCGCATATGGACAGATTTTTTGAGCATGGGATTTTTTTCATCCATATACCCATACAAACTCATCGTAAAAATTTGGTGCTTTTGTCACTCTTGTAACGATATCATTATTTTATAGCACTAAGCCACTTGACTACTTCCCTTTGACCCACTTTTGTTTTGCTCCTTACTTAATGCAGGAAAGAAAAAGGGATCAAACACTTAAATAAAGAGATTATCAAAGATGTGCTCGGGTGTTATGAATGAATAAGGTTTGAGTAACTCGTGACTGATAAATGAAAGTTCCTCAGTATTAACTCCAAACAATTTGATCAAAAGTTTATATCAGTCCGTTGATAACCGACTTTATTTGTCCAGATTTAGGGAAATTACAGTAATTGTTAAGTAACACTTTGATGAAACCTGAGGATGAATCCCCCCACCCCCCAAAACAAAAATCCACTGTGAAATTAAAAAAAAAAGATAGATATGTACCGATATATCGGTTTCGGTGATATCGGTAGATTTTTAGCTGTATCGGCCGATATTTCAAAAGTAAGATTTTTCCAAAATTATGAATAAAAGACTATTTAGAGGATAAAATTTCCAATATTTTATTGTTTTATCACTTCACATAATTCGTTATTTTTTCATCATAGTCTTTTATTTTATTTTAATCTTAGCCTACGTCCTAAGAAATGCAGCACACAAATTTTACCCAATTTTCTTTTCAAACAGCCAATCAAACGAGTGTAAATCCTTTGAGAAATAAGTATAAAGCCTAGAAAACCAAAAAACTATCTTGTAGTCATAGCTCATAATATTAATCCAGCTAGCTGGTTAAAAACATATTTACTAAGCCCAACATAGGCCCGCAGTCCAATTTTATAACAAACAAAACTATGACATCTAATGCAGTGTTGCCATTTTTAATGAAAAGGATTATTTCTTTGTTGCCAAATTTTCAACACAAAATAAATTATGAATGTTACAAAAATATGACAAACTAATAAACCCTAGCTGGATATCGGTATCGATTATCGGCCGATACTTATCGGTATCGGTTATCGGCCGATACTGTTTTTAATTATCGATATCGGTTATCGGCTAAAAAGCGATATCGGTACATCCCTAATAGATACGAAACTCGGTGAACAAAGGTATGATTAGTCACTTGTTTCGGGGTCGCAACAAGGTATCTTGTACGGACTTTTGAGGTGTAGACCTGTCGCCTCTTAACACTCGTAATTATAACTTGGACAGTAGCGAACCAAAATATCTGGCAAAGTTCTCAAAAAATCAGTATAAAGTTGTGATTATTTGCCGTTTGTTAAAGAAATAATGGATATTTTTATGCTTCTGTATTTACTTGTACAATTTCGAGTTTTGATGTTTCGCTGTTCACCAAAATAACCCTTCATAAAACTATAGACATTTGCTTTAATTTGTTTATTTAAAATATTTCACCAGTTGGGGTACCTCATAAATTTATTAGAAATATTCAATAAAGACGGCATTTTTCCCTTTCTCTATTTGTTCCCATACAAGCGAATATATTTCCTTCAATCAAGACGGATGTCTTGTGGATTGCTAACCCGAGTCTTACCGACACTACGTTAGTAGTATAGCCGAAAAATGTCGGACAGAAATGGATCAATTTAAAAATTACCCCCCTCACTGTCCTTCACGGCGGTCCTCCACCGTCCTTCATGGAGGTCCTCCACCGTCCTTCATGGCGGTCCCTCCTTTATGAGGTGTCCTTCATGGTCCTTCGAAAAAAAGGGGGAAAAAAGAGGGGAAAAAAAAAAAATTAAGAAAGGATTGAGCCTCGCCTTCCTTCTTGAAAAAAGTTCTTTCATGAGGCAAACAACAACAAACATGAAAAAACATACATACATTCAAGTACTTCCTGTTCAGGCAAATTCCGCCAGACAGTAGAAATGAAAACGAATATCTGAAAGGTTTTAATAGGCCTAACGAGATTGCGCATTAACATCCAATTTTCGTCTGTTAACAAATTGCGAACAATACATAAATGAAAATCAGATTGAACATATTTTAAATCGAAAAACAAGTTCTTTGTTTAAGATCTGTATTATGAAAAATAAAACTAATATTTATTATTATAATTTAAATAAATTAATTTCTCTCTTTTTTAAGGGAAACTGGCTTATTTTCAAACGAGATGACCTTTAAATACAATATATACTTATAGTACATGCATGTTTGTTTATTTACTTTTAAGTATGTAGTTTTCTGTTATTTACACCGATATATACCATCACATTCACTTTCACATGCTATCTTCTGGTATATGAATTAATAATTTTACCGTTCATCAAATTTCGTTATAAAATTGCATGTGTTAAAAAGAACCAAGTTGTCTAACGCGGATTTGAAACTGAAGCAGCAATTCTGTTATCCTCCTCTAAACATCCGCTTAAATATTATTACTAATATTGATTTATTGTTATTATTACATATATATATGTACACGTATTAAGAGTATTTAAATTAAATATATTGACTTCAATTCCCTTCGTAATAAAAGCATCTGACAACTCTACCCAATCTTGCTATATATTTCTCTCAGTAATTGTTTTCAGGTTAGTTGTTAAGCTTAACTTTCTTCTAAAGACTATTAGCTGCAACTAATCTTGTTATTATTATTATTATTATTATCATATATATATATATATAACATCCAAATAAGTAGGTTCGGGTAAAAAATTTTCTTATTAGATGCAATTAAAGAAAACGGGGTATCGAATTTATGTGGGTTGTCATTTTTAAATAGATGCAGCGGGAAACAGGTACTGAAAGTTGAGAGATTTTTCATTAAGAACCTTTTACTTGTAGTTATAGTTAGGACTATTCACATTACTTTAATTATCATTTCTCTAATTTAACGGCTGTTCACAATTCCTCATAATTCTCATAATAAACGTATTTGTTTTCACACCAGTTCAGGCCACTGTTTACATCAATCACACAGAATGTTCATGCTTATTGTTTTTGTCATTAGCTGTACCAATCATGTCTTTACAGAACTGAAGCCTACCGTTATACAACGTTTAAAATCTTATAATTTAATACTTTATGATATCAGATCTCGTATAAAAACATCATTATCTGTACAAATGGCCACAAAAATACTTTCAATCATAATAATGTACTCATAGAACGCACCATACGCTTTTCACTTGTATTAAAAACGTAAAACTGAAAGTTGTATCATCACGCGATATTCGATTCTGCAATGGCGTAAGCGAGCCCTAATATTTAATTTAAAATTATTTAACAGATCATTTGAGGGAACTGTACATCGATCTCATTATAACTTCTGACTCATAATAACCCGCTATGCATATTTACAAGAGTCGAATTTAAATAATATATATATATATATATATATATATATATATATATATAAGGAGTTTGTATGTGGCATTCCAGCAGAAGGCAGGAAGTGTCTGAACCCTGTTTCTCCCATCACTGTCCTCTTCATCTGGGCTTTTTACATGTCACGTCTACCGTGTAAACAGTCCAGCATACTCTAAAACACGTGCTTCTCACTATATCCCTTACTACACACGCATGCATCTTACACACTACACAGTCTTTTCAAAAAAGGTGTAATTTCATTAGTTTCGGAGATTCGCGATTGGCCCCTCCTTCCTGCCTGCATCGTATATAGTACCAAGCAAGTCTCTCCACAGTTTACAGGTTTCCTCATTGTCTAAAATTTATAAAGTTCTCTCTTATTGTTTTCCTTATTGTAACGGACATCACAACCGAGTTTAAATAGTATTTAAGTATTATGTCGAGCAACATAGCTAGATAACCCCGCCACAGCCTAGTTTCTTTGCATAATCATGAAACAAGATTTTATATATATAATATATATATATATATATATATATATATATATATATATATATTAAACACAGACCGTGCATGGAACAAGGAACTCTTCTGGGAAAATTAAATCCACTATAGTCCGAATAAGTAATGGTAAATGACAAATACCATAGTTTTTCTTTTTCATGATGCTAGCCCGACGTGGGCAACGGGTCTCTCGCAAAGAGATCCCATAAATATAGCTTCCCTCACCAGCTATCCGAGTTTGTTTGTATATAGAATTATATATTATATATATATATATATGAAAAATTATTTCACGAAAGTGACACGTGTTTTCTTTTTTCCTTCGTGGTTTTATTCATCATATATATCAGTGGCGACTCGTGGTATAAATGTATGGGGGAGCGATTTCATAAAATTGTACGACAACACGGACTCACAATAGGCTAGCGCGAATCCAACTGCCGCTCACAAGAGTACTTGTAGTCTTGTATTAACATATGCGGCTATGCCAGACGTACAATTCTAGTTAATTACAAATAAGTAATAATTTCAATAAATACATATAAATGGCTTATATCATTATTACTGAAGTAACTATTAGTAAAAATAAAGTTGTTATTATAAAAAAAAATCGCGATTGTACTTATATTTTCATTACAACAGTAAAATATAATTTGTATTTACTTGAGCGAAAAATCTATCGCTCCATTCGGCTGCAATATTATTTTGTATTCAAACAGCGGTACGCTGTTTGAAGCTATGCTATAAGTTTAGAATATTATGTACTGTATGAAGGCTTACTCAAAATGCCTCATGAATCGTGATATGCCACATGAATTTTTAAAATATATTTCAAGAATATTTATTTTAATATCTTAAAATTAATATATTTTTATCTGTTAAATTAATATTTATCGTTTCAAGCAAGGGGGAGCGACCGCTCCATCGCTCCTATACGCCAGTCGCCACTGATATATATATATATATATATATATATACACACACACACACACACACGGCAAAAGTAGTTTGAAGATTTATTCCATCACACGACTGATTATAATTATACACTTTAGAGGAGTTTGCAAATTGCATATACTTAGACAAAAAGTATTAGATCTTATGATGATTTCATGTCATTATCAGCATGCTTCACTGTCCTTTCAGTCATTGTGACCGTAGAACGTGCCAGAACTATGGTCTTGACAAACCACAATGTGTTAAATTTAAATATTGACTTATTGTTATTATTACATATATATGTACACGTGTTAAGAGTATTTAAATTAAATATATTGATTTAAATACATTTCGTAATAAGAGCATCTGGTAACTCTACCCCAATTTTGCTATATGAAAATGAAAAGGTTTATTGGCAGACTATAGGCCATATGGCAGATATTATTAATACAATGACAGTTCATACACTAAGGGTAGAAATATATACAATTGATTAGAAATAATACTGCACTGTCGAAGTTAAGTGGAGCTACAGACAGACAGACGTTTTCGTACCAAGAAGTCCATAGCTTAGGCCTTAGAGGATAAATGGCAGGACTTATGGATAGCTTGGATGAACGGGTTGGTTGATTTTTTAATTCTTTGCATTAGAATGTGTTGGGCACGTCTTGTTACCTCCGGGAAGCTCGGGACATTGCGGGTAGCAAACATTTGCGAAGCTGAGCATCTCGGGGGTAATTTATGTAAGAGTCTAAAAGAACTGTTGTACAGCAAATTTAGGGTACTGCCAGAACCTTTTTTATAATTCACCCAGAGTTGCAGACCGTATATATTACTGCAGAAAGTACGAAAGAGTGTGTCTTTAGCTTCACTTGTACAGAAACGAAAGCTCCTTATGGACATATTCGCTTTAGCATACAAGCTTCGAGACTGTTTTCTTATATCCGAGTCATCACTCAAGGAGCTGGTAATAGTTTGACCCAATTACTTAAACTCTTGTACTTCCTCAATTACTTCACCATTCATTTTAAACCTTATGTGAAAAATGCTCTGTATCAATTGGTCCACAATTAACCCACCCCTTATATCCACAGTCTAACTATAGAGTAGATTAAGTCTAGCCTTGTAGGGGTCAGCCTAGAGATTCCGGAAATGGTCCAGAGCGGGCAGGTAAATTGAGGTCCACAGTAGGATTCCTCACCAAATTAGGTTAGGGCAATCTACCTTCACCTTTGTTACGCTATGAGTTGGTGCTAGGTCTTAGGACACAATGTAGGCCTAATTTGTCTGACCCAGCTTAATTTACTGCGTTTACTTCTAACTGGGTTAAAAACACAATTAGACACTTACTACTAGTTATTAGAGACCCTTTTCCCCTTTTGTTTAATTGTTGAGAGCGTACTTGCTGGTGGGGATCTTTTTTCCGTTGTTTGTTCTTCCCCCTTCCCTCGTTCCGTCTTGTAGCCCCGTTCCTCGTTTTCGTTATCCCTTGTCCACCTTTTCGCTGGGCTTTTTCCACCAGCGACCTCCTTGTTTTTTTGGTTGGTTGATCGGTAATGTATATCTATTAACGAGCACGCGCTTGTCACACAGTATATAAATACTAGTGTGGAGAATAACTCTGGTGAGCAACCAATTGGTTTCATCCACCCAGTTATTGGCATAAAAGGAATTTAATAATTGTTCGATTAACTACCTACCTACTCAGTGAACCATTTTCGTTACATCCCAACTACCTACACATCAGTTTTCCATATACTGGGGGTCCCGGGAGATAAAAATTTTGGTGTCAATGTCACCAATTTTTATGTCTGAGTATAGACTAGCTAACTATTTGACTGTAAATGCCTGTTAATCTGATTAACAGTGACTATCCTCACCATCTCATGGAGAAGATGTAGCATTTAATTAGAAGAGAAAATATACATCCATAAGATGAAACTGTCTATGGTCTTTACCATAAGAAAAGGAAAAGTGAAAGTTAGAAGATAAAATTACATTTCCCCAGCATCTATTTTTTGTAGTAAAACTAGTCGCGCCTTTAATGCTGTTTATCGCTGAGGTCATGTGTCTGCCAATGTTGTAGTAGGATACGTTACCACTCCTACTGTCAAAGGATTAGTTACTGGAAGTTCAGTGTCTCCAGTTGTTACTGGCGGTGGAGAAGGTTCTCCAAAGTCCATTGTTTTGGATCCAGGCTCTAAGGGACACAAAAGAGAAATGTCTCTTGTTGTGTCACCCGTTGGTCCTTAATTTGACCACTCTTGTTACCCCGTCTGCCCATGGTCTGAGTTCTAAAACTCTAGCCAGAGGCCAGTATTGTCTTGGAGTACTGTCATGTATGAGAACAAGGTCCCCTACCTTAATTGTGTCAGGCCAATCCTTCTTAGTCATTTGTTTATGTCTCTCCCTTAGACCCATCAAGTACTCAGTTTTCCGCTGTTTAATGAAATGAGCTTTAACTCTAGTTAAATGTTGTAACTTAGTCTGGAGCTCATCATGTCGTTGAGTCCAGTTTGGGTCTTCTGAAGAGTCTATATAGTAGTCCGGCAGGAGACTAACTTGTTCTCCCCGAATCAAATGATTTGGAGTTAATGGTTCCGGGGTCATTACACTGGGGAACAAATTTCAATTTTTTGTCTATTGAATTAGATTTGACAGTTACTTCTAGGTAATTTGGGTGCGCTGAGCACGAATTTTTACTCGGTTTTGCTCTATCAGGTCCTGATTTTGCTCAACACCCCTCCTCTTTCGTCGTATTCATAAAAAGGTTTTTTTCTCAATACTCGCTGTCTTTTTGCAGTTACACATTATGCAACTAGGTTTTTATCTAGGTATTTGTACCTATTGTTATGGTATTGTTGTATTATGTATATTTTTATATGTAACACCCTAAAAATATTTTTAATTTTGTCATTTTTAACCCATTTTAATATTAGTAAATTAAGCTAAAATATCATAGAATTCTAAAATTTTCTCGAGCGTTCCTGTTCTCTGTAGAGTATTCTAGAGGGACAACTAAAATATATAAAAGCGACTCGTTTCCAGAGTTAATCAGTCAATTCAATCAGTCAGTCAGTCAGTCAGTCAGTTGAGTTAGTTAATTAAGTTTGGGCATTAACATAATTTTGAATTGGCATATGATTTAGTGAGTAATTTTGTCATCGTGATTTAATATAGTTGATTTAATTAGACGTAATTTATATTGTACCTACTCATCCGTGTTTCTAGTTTAATTTCATAGATTGTAAGTACCTATTTCATAATAGTACCTATTTAAACTAATTTTTGTGTTTATATTTCAGATTTTCTTAAATTTATATGAATTAAGGGCTTTAAATACCTTTACAAATTGGCAGAACAATCAAGCAATATGTCATCAAGCACTAGAAAGTTCAAATGCAAAAACAACCCTGATTCCTTCTGTTATATATGTGGAAATTTTACACTTCCACATCAACGAGCAAATATAACTGACTTCGTAAAAAGAGCTTACTTAGCTTATTTTGGCATAAACTGGGGGACCAAGATAAATCGTGGGCTCCACATAAAGCCTGCACTATATGTATTGAAAGACTGCGACATTGGACGAAGGGTTCGGATTCAAAAATACCTTTTGGAGTTCCGATGGTAAGTTTATGATTTCATAAAACTACGTAATTTAATCACTAGTATACTGTAACTTACCTAAATGTAATTGTAACTTAGGTACATAAACAAAAATTTACAGAAAATGTTTATAAGAATCTCAAATATTGCATAAGGTTGAAACACATAGAAATGTTAAATGTTTGGGTGATAACTTTTGATAAAATTCATAAAAACAAGTCTCTCGTCGCTTTTGTTAACGCTTTACAATTTTTTTTCCATATCAGGTGTGGCGAGAGCCTACTAACCACGAGACCGATTGCTACCTTTGCTTTGTCAAGACTTCGGGCTTCACTAAGAAAAATAAACATTGTATCGAGTACCCAAATTTCGACACCGCGATACGACCTGTGCTACATTCAAATGAGATCCCCATTCCAAAATTTAAGGGTCTGCCAACTCAAGAATTAGTTGAAGATGTTCCTGAAAATATTGTTATGCACTTTGAGGAGTCAGACACCGATTTTGACCCCAGCGTATTTGAAAGTCAAAACGATCCGCAAAAGTTTAACCAGGCCGAGTTGAATGATCTTGTAAGGGATCTAAATTTGCCAAAAAAGGCTGCGGAAATTTTAGCTTCAAGACTTAAAGAGAAAAACTTGCTTACTTCAAACACATACATTTCATTTTACAGAAAAAGAGAAGAAGAACTTGTTAATATTTTAGAACAGAGGATAGTTTAGTATATTGCTGCGACATAGTTGGTTTGTTAAAGAAGATGGGGGTTGAGTCTCACGATGCAAATGATTGGCGCTTGTTTTTAGACAGTTCGAAAAGAAGTCTTAAGTGTGTGTTGTTGCATAATGGCAATCTATACAGCTCGATACCGATTGGGCACTCAACAAAATTAAAAGAAAAGTATGAACATATAGAAAAGGTTTTAAATCTTATCAAATATAGGGAGCACGAGTGGATCATATGTGTTGACTTAAAAATGGTTAATTTTCTGCAAGGACAACAGGAGGGTATACTAAATATCCCTGCTTCCTTTGCTTATGGGACAGCAGAGCCAAGGAAGAACATTATTTCAAACAAATCTGGCCAGCACGAACATCACTTACTGTCGGAGAAAAAAACGTAATTAATCCACCTTTAGTGAGCAGAGATAAAATCATATTTCCTCCTCTGCATATAAAACTAGGCCTCATTAAACAATATGTAAAAGCTTTAGATACGAACGGCGAGTGTTTCAAATACATAACTTCAAAATTTCCAAGTTTAAGTTATGAAAAAATCAAGGCGGGAATTTTCGACGGTCCACAAATAAGAACAATGATTAAAGACAGCAATTTTCCTAATGTCATGAATGAACGCGAAAAAAATGGCTGGTTCTCATTCGTGGACATGATAGAAAACTTTTTAGGCAATTATAGGGCAGATAACTACGAAGAAATCGTAAACAAACTTTTAAGGGACTACAAAGAGTTAGGTTGCAATATGAGCATAAAAATGCATTTTTTGAATAGCCATCTTGACCAATTTCCAAGTAATTTAGGTGATGTAAGTGACGAACAAGGGGAGAGATTCCACCAAGATATCAAAATTATGGAGGAACGGTACCAAGGCCGCTGGGATTCCCACATGATGGCTGATTACTGCTGGTGCTTGAAAAGAGACCTGCCATCAACAAGCAAATACGCTAGAAAGTCTTACAAAAGAAAATTTTTGCCACAGTGAAAGCTTCATATCTGTTTGTTTTTTATTTTAAGTCATTTCTATCGTTATAATGTATTTTTACTGTAGTTTGAACTGCTTGTATTCATGAAACTTGAAAAAAAAATTTTACACATGACTTAATTTTTTAGTCCTAATTTGAAAAATCTGGAAAATGGCACATAGGCTGTCGACAAGAATCAGGACCTGATAGAGCCAAACCGAGTTGAAATTCGTATTCAGCGCACCCAAATTACCTAGAATCAAGTGTCAGATATCATTCAATAAAATACGTGTTGCCCAATGTTAATGTTGTCACTTACATAAGTGAGTGGTCTATTGTTAATGATGTTCTCAATCTCAGCCAGGAGAGTGAGCAACTCAAACAAGTGTATCTTTTTTTACCATTTGCTTTCTTCAAGCAAATCTTTACTGCTTGTATATTCCTCTCCCAGATAGAACCATACCAAGGAGAGGCAACCGGAATATACTTCCACTTTATGTTTGAATTTTGTATATATAATTGTGTGAATTCAATGCTTAACAAATCGTGGATGACTTGTTCACCAGCCTTGAAATATGTAGCATTGTCAGTCCAAACTGTCTTGGGTACTGAATGTCGTGCACAGAATCTCTTAAAGACAGCAACAAAAGACTCTGCTGTAAGGTCCTCCACAACATCCAGATAAACAGCTCGTGAGGCAGCACATGTAAACTGTACAATGTACATTTTTTATTCAGTGTCAACCAACCCCACAGTCAATGCTCCTGTATAGTCAATGCCTACAGTCTCAAAGGGTCTGTTGAGAGTGACTCTCTCCTCTGGCAAAGCAGGAGGATTTGGTATCCTATAGAGCCTAGCATGAATATGCCTACATGTGATACACTCACTCAGGACTGTTTTAACAGTGATCCTTCCCTTGGGTATCCAATAAGTTTTTCTTAATGTAGTTAGTGTCTGTGGTATCCCCATATGATGTACATCATTGTGTGTGTTTGTCTGATGATTAATGTTGTCAAATAGCTAAATCTAGGTAAAAGGATTGGATGTTTGCTTTTGTAAGACAGTTTTGATTTGTCTAATCTCCCTTTACACCTTAGATGGCATTCCTCATCTCTGAACAAATTTAGATCCACAACTACTGATGGTACAGGTTCTTTTGTTTGTTTCCCATTAGTCAAGAATTCTAACTCTTTATTGTACTCCTTTTGTCGTGCATGCGCTATCCAGTACTTGGTTGCAACTTCTGTATAATTATGATTGTTTTTATTTAGCTGTTTGTTTATTGTAGTTAAACAGTTGTGAGCAAACCTCAAACAGTAAGCTGTGACCCTGACAAGTTTGCTGAAATCAGAATGTTCATAATTAGTGATTGGTTCAACCTTTTCATTTGAAAAGATTAAATTTAATGTCAAGTTAACTTGTTCCACAGGCCATTGGTCTGTATTACAGAGCCACTTAGGTCCCATGAACCAAGTTTTGTTTGACTTCAACAACTTGTAGGATAAACCTCTGGTCAGAAAGTCTGCTGGATTTTGTTTAGTTGGAACATAGTGAAAGTTTACTTGTAGTCTTTCATTAGCTTCAGCTATTTCTTTTAGCCTATTTCTTGCAAAGATATTCTTACTATTAATGCTAGCATTCCGTATCCAGGCAAGACAAATCTGACTGTCAAGCCAGATGTGGATATCAGTTATGTTCACAACATGGTAAGCATCCTTAAGCAATGAATTGGTTTTAATGGCTAACGCAGCAGCCAATAGTTCCAGTTGAGGTATGGTTCGGGTAGGTTTGAGGGGTGCAACTTTCCCTTTTGCATAAATTAGATGATTTTCTGTAGGACTTACAAGGTATGCACAGTACCCATAAGCATGTGTGCTTGCATCAGCAAACACATGAAGTCTCTGTGGCTTATCCCTAAACCCACAGCACCTTTGAATTTTAATGTTCTGCACTTTTGTTAAATCAGCAGCTAACTTCTTCCAAAATTTTTGCTATCCATTTGTTATTGGATCATCCCACCCAACATTTGTCATCCAAACTTCTTGGAGGAGAATCTTTGATTTTATTGTTGAAGGCAGGAATAGACCATGGGGTCAAAATTTTTTGAAGCCTCTGATAATATTTGTCTTTTAATATTTACTTCCTCATCAAGTTTAAAACCTTTAGTACAGATTGAATCATGACTGTTAGAAGATGCATCCAAATAACAGTTCATACCTAAAGTTTTAACTCTGTCTGATGGATCAGTAAGACCATTATTATCCTTTAAAATCTTTTTGTTTAATTCCTCATCATTTGAAATCCACGCACTAAGTTCAAAGTTACCTTGTTGCATAATGTTTTGAGAGTGTTCATAGACCTCAGATAATTCAGATTTTGTTGTTGTTGAGCCTATTAGATTGTCTACGTAAAAATGTTCCTTGAGGAAATTCATTGTTAAAGAGTTATTAAACTGGTTCAAATGATGTCTAATTGTCATTGCTAATAGGCTAGGTGAGCAATTGGATCCAAACAACACAACATTAAATCTATAGGTTATGAACCCTTTATTCAAATCAAATGGATCCCTGAACCATAAGAACCTAAGTTGGTTCTTGTCATATTCATTTTTTAGATTTATTCTCAAAATTGCCTTGAAATGTCACTTTGTACGGCATATTTATAACCTGAGGAGCCAAGTGAACACCTCTCTCCCCCTTTCTCTTGGGGATAACGCCACCTCCAAGTTTCCTTGTTGCACCTACAGCATCCCCCACCCCCCTTTGCTTGGCAAAAGCAAAGGGGGGGGGGGATGCTGTAGGTGCAACAAGGAAACTTGGAGGTGGCGTTATCCCCAAGAGAAAGGGGGAGAGGTGTTCACTTGGCTCCTCAGGTTAGATAAATATGCCGTACAAAGTGACATTTCAAGCAATTTTGAGAATAAATCTAAAAAATGAATATGACAAGAACCAACTTAGGTTCTTATGGTCAGGGATCCATTTGATTTGAATAAAGGGTCATAACCTATAGATTTAATGTTGTGTTGTTTGGACCAATTGCTCACCTAGCCTATTAGCAATGACAATTAGACATCATTTGAACCAGTTTAATAACTCTTTAACAATGAATTTCCTCAAGGAACATTTTTACGTAGACAATCTAATAGGCTCAACAACAACAAAATCTGAATTATCTGAGGTCTATGAACACTCTCAAAACATTATGCAACAAGGTAACTTTGAACTTAGTGCGTGGATTTCAAATGATGAGGAATTAAACAAAAAGATTTTAAAGGATAATAATGGTCTTACTGATCCATCAGACAGAGTTAAAACTTTAGGTATGAACTGTTATTTGGATGCATCTTCTATCAGTCATGATTCAATCTGTACTAAAGGTTTTAAACTTGATGAGGAAGTAAATATTAAAAGACAAATATTATCAGAGGCTTCAAAAAATTTTGACCCCATGGTCTATTCCTGCCTTCAACAATAAAATCAAAGATTCTCCTCCAAGAAGTTTGGATGACAAATGTTGGGTGGGATGATCCAATAACAAATGGATAGCAAAAATTTTGGAAGAAGTTAGCTGCTGATTTAACAAAAGTGCAGAACATTAAAATTCAAAGGTGCTGTGGGTTTAGGGATAAGCCACAGAGACTTCATGTGTTTGCTGATGCAAGCACACATGCTTATGGGTACTGTGCATACCTTGTAAGTCCTACAGAAAATCATCTAATTTATGCAAAAGGGAAAGTTGCACCCCTCAAACCTACCCGAACCATACCTCAACTGGAACTATTGGCTGCTGCGTTAGCCATTAAAACCAATTCATTGCTTAAGGATGCTTACCATGTTGTGAACATAACTGATATCCACATCTGGCTTGACAGTCAGATTTGTCTTGCCTGGATACGGAATGCTAGCATTAATAGTAAGAATATCTTTGCAAGAAATAGGCTAAAAGAAATAGCTGAAGCTAATGAAAGACTACAAGTAAACTTTCACTATGTTCCAACTAAACAAAATCCAGCAGACTTTCTGACCAGAGGTTTATCCTACAAGTTGTTGAAGTCAAACAAAACTTGGTTCATGGGACCTAAGTGGCTCTGTAATACAGACCAATGGCCTGTGGAACAAGTTAACTTGACATTAAATTTAATCTTTTCAAATGAAAAGGTTGAACCAATCACTAATTATGAACATTATTCTGATTTCAGCAAACTTGTCAGGGTCACAGCTTACTGTTTGAGGTTTGCTCACAACTGTTTAACTACAATAAACAAACAGCTAAATAAAAACAATCATAATTATACAGAAGTTGCAACCAAGTACTGGATAGCGCATGCACGACAAAAGGAGTACAATAAAGAGTTAGAATTCTTGACTAATGGGAAACAAACAAAAGAACCTGTACCATCAGTAGTTGTGGATCTAAATTTGTTCAGAGATGAGGAATGCCATCTAAGGTGTAAAGGGAGATTAGACAAATCAAAACTGTCTTACAAAAGCAAACATCCAATCCTTTTACCTAGATTTAGCTATTTGACAACATTAATCATCAGACAAACACACACAATGATGTACATCATATGGGGTACCACAGACACTAACTACATTAAGAAAAACTTATTGGATACCCAAGGGAAGGATCACTGTTAAAACAGTCCTGAGTGAGTGTATCACATGTAGGCGTATTCATGCTAGGCCCTATAGGATACCAAATCCTCCTGCTTTGCCAGAGGAGAGAGTTACTCTCAACAGACCCTTTGAGACTGTAGGCATTGACTATACAGGAGCATTGACTGTGGGGTTGGTTGACACTGAACAAAAAATGTACATTGTACTGTTTACATGTGCTGCCTCACGAGCTGTTTATCTGGATGTTGTGGAGGACCTTACAGCAGAGTCTTTTGTTGCTGTCTTTAAGAGATTCTGTGCACGACATTCAGTACCCAAGACAGTTTGGACTGACAATGCTACATATTTCAAGGCTGGTGAACAAGTCATCCACGATTTGTTAAGCATGAATTCACACAATTATATATACAAAATTCAAACATAAAGTGGAAGTATATTCCGGTTGCCTCTCCTTGGTATGGTTCTATCTGGGAGAGGAATATACAAGCAGTAAAGAATTGCTTGAAGAAAGCAAATGGTAAAAAACAGATACACTTGTTTGAGTTGCTCACTCTCCTGGCTGAGATTGAGAACATCATTAACAATAGACCACTCACTTATGTAAGTGACAACATTAATGACCCGGAACCATTAACTCCAAATCATTTGATTCGGGGAGAACAAGTTAGTCTCCTGCCGGACTACTATATAGACTCTTCAGAAGACCCAAACTGGACTCAACGACATGATGAGCTCCAGACTAAGTTACAACATTTAACTAGAGTTAAAGCTCATTTCATTAAACAGCGGAAAACTGAGTACTTGATGGGTCTAAGGGAGAGACATAAACAAATGACTAAGAAGGATTGGCCTGACACAATTAAGGTAGGGGACCTTGTTCTCATACATGACAGTACTCCAAGACAATACTGGCCTCTGGCTAGAGTTTTAGAACTCAGACCAGGGGCAGACGGGGTAACAAGAGTGGTCAAATTAAGGACTTCAACGGGTGACACAACAAGAGACATTTCTCTTTTGTACCCCTTAGAGCCTGGATCCAAAACAATGGACTTTGGAGAACCTTCTCCACCGCCAGTAACAACTGGAGACACTGAACTTCCAGTAACTATCCTTTGACAGTAGGAGTGGTAACGCATCCTACTACAACATTGGCAGACACATGACCTCAGCGATAAACAGCATTAAAGGCGCGACTAGTTTTACTACAAAAAATAGATGCTGGGGAAATGTAATTTTATCTTCTAACTTTCACTTTTCCTTTTCTTATGGTAAAGACCATAGACAGTTTCATCTTATGGATGTATATTTTCTCTTCTAATTAAATGCTACATCTTCTCCATGAGATGGTGAGGATAGTCACTGTTAATCAGATTAACAGGCATTTACAGTCAAATAGTTAGCTAGTCTATACTCAGACATAAAAATTGGTGACATTGACACCAAAATTTTTATCTCCCGGGGCCCCCAGTATATGGAAAACTGATGTGTGGGTAGTTGGGATGTAACGAAAATGGTTCACTGAGTAGGTAGGTAGTTAATCGAACAATTATTAAATTCCTTTTATGTCAATAACTGGGTGGATGAAACCAATTGGTTGCTCACCAGAGTTATTCTCCACACTAGTATTTATATACTGTGTGACAAGCGTGCTCGTTAATAGATATACATTACCGATCAACCAACCAAAAAAACCAGGAGGTCGCTGGTGGAAAAAGCCCAGCGAAAAGGTGGACAAGGGATAACGAAAACGAGGAACGGGGCTACAAGACGGAACGAGGGAAGGGGGAAGAACAAACAACGGAAAAAAGATCCCCACCAGCAAGTACGCTCTCAACAATTAAACAAAAGGGGAAAAGGGTCTCTAATAACTAGTAGTAAGTGTCTAATTGTGTTTTTAACCCAGTTAGAAGTAAACGCAGTAAATTAAGCTGGGTCAGACAAATTAGGCCTACATTGTGTCCTAAGACCTAGCACCAACTCATAGCGTAACAAAGGTGAAGGTAGATTGCCCTAACCTAATTTGGTGAGGAATCCTACTGTGGACCTCAATTTACTGCCCGCTCTGGACCATTTCCGGAATCTCTAGGCTGACCCCTACAAGGCTAGACTTAATCTACTCTATAGTTAGACTGTGGATATAAGGGGTGGGTTAATTGTGGACCAATTGATACAGAGCATTTTTCACATAAGGTTTAAAATGAATGGTGAAGTAATTGAGGAAGTACAAGAGTTTAAGTAATTGGGTCAAACTATTACCAGCTCCTTGAGTGATGACTCGGATATAAGAAAACAGTCTCGAAGCTGTATGCTAAAGCGAATATGACCATAAGGAGCTTTCGTTTCTGTACAAGTGAAGCTAAAGACACACTCTTTCGTACTTTCTGCAGTAATATATACGGTCTGCAACTCTGGGTGAATTATAAAAAAGGTTCTGGCAGTACCCTAAATTTGCTGTACAACAGTTCTTTTAGACTCTTACATAAATTACCCCCGAGATGCTCAGCTTCGCAAATGTTTGCTACCCGCAATGTCCCGAGCTTCCCGGAGGTAACAAGACGTGCTCAACACATTCTAATGCAAAGAATTAAAAAATCAACCAACCCGTTCATCCAAGCTATCCATGAGTCCTGCCATTTATCCTCTAAGGCCTAAGCTATGGACTTCTTGGTACGAAAACGTCTGTCTGTCTGTAGCTCCACTTAACTTCGACAGTGCAGTATTATTTCTAATCAATTGTATATATTTCTACCCTTAGTGTATGAACTGTCATTGTATTAATAATATCTGCCATATGGCCTATAGTCTGCCAATAAACCTTTTCATTTTCATATAGCAAAATTGGGGTAGAGTTACCAGATGCTCTTATTACGAAATGTATTTAAATCAATATATTTAATTTAAATACTCTTAACACGTGTACATATATATGTAATAATAACAATAAGTCAATATTTAAATTTAACACATTGTGGTTTGTCAAGACCATAGTTCTGGCACGTTCTACGGTCACAATGACTGAAAGGACAGTGAAGCATGCTGATAATGACATGAAATCATCATAAGATCTAATACTTTTTGTCTAAGTATATGCAATTTGCAAACTCCTCTAAAGTGTATAATTATAATCAGTCGTGTGATGGAATAAATCTTCAAACTACTTTTGCCGTGTGTGTATATATATATATATATATATATATATATATATATACACAACAAACTCAGATAGCTGGTGAGGGAAGCTATATTTATGGGATCTCTTTGCGAGAGACCCGTTGCCCACGTCGGGCTAGCATCATGAAAAAGAAAAACTATGGTATTTGTCATTTACCATTACTTATTCGGACTATAGTGGATTTAATTTTCCCAGAAGAGTTCCTTGTTCCATGCACGGTCTGTGTTTAACATATATATATATATATATATATATATATATATATATATATATATATATATATATATATATATATCTTGTTTCATGATTATGCAAAGAAACTAGGCTGTGGCGGGGTTATCTAGCTATGTTGCTCGACATAATACTTAAATACTATTTAAATTCGGTTGTGATGTCCGTTACAATAAGGAAAACAATAAGAGAGAACTTTATAAATTTTAGACAATGAGGAAACCTGTAAACTGTGGAGAGACTTGCTTGGTACTATATACGATGCAGGCAGGAAGGAGGGGCCAATCGCGAATCTCCGAAACTAATGAAATTACACCTTTTTTGAAAAGACTGTGTAGTGTGTAAGATGCATGCGTGTGTAGTAAGGGATATAGTGAGAAGCACGTGTTTGAGAGTATGCTGGACTGCTTACACGGTAGACGTGACATGTAAAAAGGCCAGATGAAGAGGACAGTGATGGGAGAAACAGGGTTCAGACACTTCCTGCCTTCTGCTGGAATGCCACATACAAACTCCTTATATATATATATATATATATATATATATTATATATATATTTAAATTCGACTCTTGTAAATATGCATAGCGGGTTATTATGAGTCAGAAGTTATAATGAGATCGATGTACAGTAGGGCGGATCGAAAATGAGGTTTTTAAACTTTTTTCGAAATTCAAATATGGCTAGTGCGGAAAATATGTGGGTGCTATAGATAATGACTGTGCATAAATATTAGTCCTGCGAAATTATATCTTCAGGTGCCACAAAGCCGTCGAAAAAAGTGAAATATAATGATTTTCTTATATTCTGCATTAGTACAATAACTGAAACTTACTTGTTATTATTATATATTAAGTGTTCCAATTACCAAAATAGTTTTGAATTACGCAGCTCTTAGTTTATTTAGATCAATGTTCTTTGATTAATGATCTAAATAATCCAGAACTCACCACGAGGAGGTGGCTGCGTGTCGAGCTCCACCATGCCCTCCCAACCACCCATCCTTGCGCATGTTTTTTTCTATTAACGTTTTATTTAAACTTTATATTCAGCTTTACTTTCGAATGATGGCATTTTTTTACGTGACTGAAGTGTTGATCTTATGAAGCCATCTCGCGCGTTCAATCCAAATACTTTTGATGATGCTTCAGTCACTAATTTTACCATTCTTTCTACTACTTGTGTATGACAAGGGAATTTCTCGAATGGAGGGGTACTCTTGTTTTCTATGAATTCTTCAATCTCATTTTCTGTCAGGTGTCTTGTCACAGGTGGTTCAGTGACAATGCATTTTTGCCAATTAATTAAATCAGTATAATCAGTAGCTTCAAATTGAATAACAGGTACTGTGAAACGCCTCACAACTTTTTCCTTGTTTGTTTGCCTTGCTTTCTTTATTCGCCTCCACGCTAATTCTCTTATGGCGCTGCGGTCATCATGAACCATTGATGCTAGAATATTTTCTGGATTTGCAAAAAATGAATTTCTTTGTATGACAGGGTTTACAATATCCTTTACTTCGTCATTCAGTGTTCTTGTTAGTTCAATAGTTTTGAAAACATGTTTTGAGCCATTGACAAAAGACGTACTTTGCTTAATAGAAAACCACATTGAGATGTAGACCTTCATTATAAAAGAAGCAATGTTCATGAGGTTCTCAGATGGACTTACAGTTGAAACGTATAGACGAAGCAAACGATTTGCTAGTCAGCCATCGTGAATGTGCCATTTTGCCTGGACTACGATGAGCAAGATCTGGAGAGCAATATCCCTTTGTTATGGCCTGATGAATATCAATTAGATATTTTTGGTCGGTGCTAAGTCTTCACAGTCTACAGTTGGTTCCTCAGCATCAATCCTTTCAAACTCGACAATAGGAAGACTCTCACAGTTCTCTAATTCCCTGCCAATCGGACCGGTGAATCCGCGGGGGCCAGATGTTTTTCCATCCAGCTTGCAACTAAATGGCGTAATGGCAATTCATTGGCATGGAGCTGGCACACTAAATGTTGAACTGGCTTCTTCAGCTTCAATTCTATAAGCCTTATAACGCCTCCCTTTTCTCCAGTGTTGACTGCTGCACATCGCATCCAATGGCAACAAGGTTTTCCCAGGTTCATGTCATTATTTCCAATATACTCAAACATTCTTTACATATTTCTTCAGCTGATCCAGAATTCACAGAATAATGGCCCAAATAATCTGAACCAGGTTCTCTCACTAAAGTGATATGTTCTTCTGTTACCTTCTTCTGATATACTTTGGACTCTTTTTTTTTCTTGGAAGAGTGTAGAATCTTTTCGACCATCAAAATAGATTCCTCTGATTGGGACCGTATTTTGATCTTTTCATAATTTCTGATCTCTTCTTTTGTCTTTCTCTTCTGATTTTACTCCTATCCACTACTTCAGATGTATGTCAATAGAAACTTCTCCAATATCTTGCAATACTGCACTAACAATGAATGCTGCAGCTCGATCTGAAACTGCAGTCCTGTCACAAGCAGTAGCCACTGAGGTAGATTTGTAGTTTTCCTTTTCTTGAATAATTGTTCTTCAGGTTGTTCGAGCTTTCTCTTCGAGCTAACTGGCTCTGGAAATGTATCGTCTGATATTTCGCCAGATTCACTTTCACTATTTGATGTCGATGATGATAATTCAACATTTGTATCCTGCAATTTCTCCTGTGAAGATTCTTTGGTGAGCCTCACAGCTTCTTTTTGCTTTCTTAGCAACGTAAATGCTTTTTTCTTTGAGAGTGTAATATCTACTCTATCAATAACAGTTTCTTTCACTCCTTTGATCTAAGAGGAACGTCACTTCTTCCTTTGGAACCGTTTTTTCTTTGGGACAAGAACATTGTGTTAGTACTTTGCACTTGCACGCTGCAATGTCAAAAAGTTTCGTGTGTGCTTCTTTTTTGAACATATCAATCTTTGCTTTGTAGCTTCAGAATTTTTTTCTGCTTTGGTATGGCTTCATAATGACACGATACTTTTCGTGGTAGCTTCTGAACATTGTTTCAATTCGCCTGTCTGACAGAATTGGGACGGAAGCACTTTCCCAAATTGTTTTCAATTTATCAACAACTTGTTCTAATATTTGAGATATTGAAGGATCTTTTAGTATTCTGTTTCAAATCGTTTCTTACAAACAAGTAATATTTAAAAACTCCTTCGTATGTAGGAAGATTCCTGTGCCACAAATCATCCCCCATACCAAACATGGGGCACTCAGTTGAGGCCCTGGTTGATTTTGCACAAACTCGAGACATTTTGAAAGTATACAAATCTGAAAAAGAAAGAGCTAATATCAATTATACGTTAATTTCAGTTAATAGTACATGGCAAACTTAGGGCAACACAATACAGAAATGCAAAATATATAAGAAATATAGTTTAGACTATCTGAGTAACACCAACAACTGAACACCCACCTGCTACGAGAGCGACAGCTACACTGAACCGAGGTACTCACGTGACAGCTGAGTGAGCTGACTATAGAAAACTGTTTTTTAGAGAATAGAAACTTTTTTTAAAGGTTGACTGAGCTATTTTATACAAGTGTGAATAAATTCTTGTCTATTGTGCATCGTGGACTCTTCTGTAATTATTGGTTAAAATCTGCTTTTTTCAATTTTTTTCAATATTGAAGATCATTGTGGCACCTGAAGATATTAATGTTATGATTTTACATTTATACCAGCTTATTTCCTCACTACTCCACACATTTTCCACACTAGCCAATTTGAAAATTCGAAAAATGAGTTTTTCACTCCGCCCAATGTACAGTTCCCTCGAATGATCTGTTAAATAATTTTAAATTAAATATTAGGGCTCGCTTACGCCATTGCAGAATCGAATATCGCGTGATGATACAACTTTCAGTTTTTACGTTTTTAATACAAGTGAAAAGCGTATGGTGCGTTCTATGAGTACATTATTATGATTGAAAGTATTTTTGTGGCGCATTTGTACAGATAATGATGTTTTTATACGAGATCTGATATCATAAATATTAAATTATAAGATTTTAAACGTTGTATAACGGTAGGCTTCAGTTTCTGTAAAGACATGATTGGTACAGTTAATGACAAAAACAATAAGCATGAACATTCTGTGTGATGATGTAAACAGTGGCCTGACTGGTGTGAAAACAAATACGTTTATTATGAGAATTATGAGGAATTGTGAACAGCCGTTAAATTAGAGAAATGATAATTAAAGTAATGTGAATAGTCCTAACTATAACTACAAGTAGAAAGGTTCTTAATGAAAAATCTCTCAACTTTCAGTACCTGTTTCCCGCTGCATCTATTTAAAAATGACAACCCACATAAATTCGATATCTCGTTTTCTTTAATTGCATCTAATAAGAAAATTTTTACCCGAACCTACTTATTTGGATGTTATATATATATATATATATGATAATAATATAATAATAATAACAAGATTAGTTGCAGCTAATAGTCTTTAGAAGAAAGTTAAGCTAACAACTAACCTGAAAACAATTACTGAGAGAAATATATAGCAAGATTGGGTAAGTTGTCAGATGCTTTTATTACGAAGGGAATTGAAGTCAATATATTAATTTAAATACTCTTAATACGTGTACATATATATATGTAATAAATAACAATAAAATCAATATTAGTAATAATATTTAAGCGGATGTTTAGAGGAGGATAACAGAATTACTGCTTCAGTTTCAAATCCGCGTAGGCAACTTGGTTCTTTTTACACATGCAATTTTATAACGAAATTTGATGAACGGTAAAATTATTAATTCATATACCAGAAGATGCATGTGAAAGTGAATGTGATGGTATATATCGGTGTAAATAACAGAAAACTACATACTTAAAAGTAAATAAACAAACATGCATGTACTATAAGTATATATTGTATTTAAAGGTCATCTCGTTTGAAAATAAGCCAGTTTCCCTTAAAAAAGAGAGAAATTAATTTATTTAAATTATAATAATAAATATTAGTTTTATTTTTCATAATACAGATCTTAAACAAAGAACTTGTTTTTCGATTTAAAATATGTTCAATCTGATTTTCATTTATGTATTGTTCGCAATTTGTTAACAGACGAAAATTGGATGTTAATGCGCAATCTCGTTAGGCCTATTAAAACCTTTCAGATATTCGTTTTCATTTCTACTGTCTGGCGGAATTTGCCTGAACAGGAAGTACTTGAATGTATGTATGTTTTTTCATGTTTGTTGTTGTTTGCCTCATGAAAGAACTTTTTTCAAGAAGGAAGGCGAGGCTCAATCCTTTCTTAATTTCCCCCCCCCCCTCTTTTTTCCCCCTTTTTTCCCTTTTTTCCCTTTTTTTTTTTTTTTTTTGAAGGACCATGAAGGACACCTCATAAAGGAGGGACCTCCATGAAGGACGGTGGAGGACCTCCATGATGGACGGTGGAGGACCGCCGTGAAGGACAGTGAGGGGGGTAATTTTTAAATTGATCCATTTCTGTCCGACATTTTGCGGCTATACTACTTACGTTGATGAGATTTTTTACTCTTCAAGTAATTGGACTATATTCAACCTTTTTTTTTTAACATTTTTTAAGTTCAGATCATAAAAATATTAAATTTACGTCCGAAACTAAAATGGTACCACATTTAGATACTAATCTTGAACGGGAAGAAAATGGTTTTACAGCATTCGTTTCTCGAAAAACAAGTTCTACTGTATTAAGTATGAAAAAGGATGCTTTTATATCACTTAAATAGAAAGAAAACTTAATTTTAAGTTCCAGTGGCGGCTCGTGACAAAATTCTAGGGGTGCTGTCTCTAAGAATGGGTTGAAATAATTACTGAAATAAAAGGATGAGCATTGAGCAATAAATAAAAGTTTCAAAAGTTATTGAAAAAGTTATTCAGTGAACTCATCCTTATATTGTTCTTGATTACTTCAATTGTAAATAAAAAATTTAGAGGTATCGCAGTTCCGCAGTGCCTACCGACGAGCCGCCACTGATTTTAACATTTGCTAAATCGCGCGTACAGTATTCACTGTTATCATCACTTTTTCATGGTTAAACATGAAATATTAGTGGCGCGTCGATAATTATCCGGAATAATGAATGCCACCCTTTTTCCGGATAATTGAACATTGATGGGCTACATATTGGTAAAAGGCTGAAAAATAATTATACAGTGTATAATTGCCGTATATTTAATAGTAGTATAATAATAATTAAAAAGGAGTACTTTAAGATACACTACATAAACGAAGGAGGTTTCTCAGCAAGAGTACAGTAGTTTTGGCTTATTGACGTTCCGGATATTTGACGTGTCCGGATAAATAATCGACGCTCTATTGTATTTTCAAACTTGCTTATTATGGACCCCATATAGCATGGTACTAAAAAGAAATCCTTATAAGTATGACTCAAATTGGACTGTTTTTCTATTGGTTATTACATGGTGTGTATGTATATGAGGAGGCGGGAGGTGTTCGAAAATTGTTGTGACTGCCAAAATAGTTGTGCACATGAAAAATATCGTGGGAGGTTGAGGGAATATTTGTTTAAAGGTGGTAACTTTGTGTTTTAGTTATCGTACACACGATTTTGCCAGACAGTATAATTATAAACTGAGTCTTCGCAAGTTGGGCACAAAATTAGATTTTAAATGAATTACATGAAGTCTCTTATTATTTACTGTTCCTTTTTTTTAATCGTTATATGGTACTACTTAAGATTTTGTGATGATAAAGAAATTGTATATAAAGCATTAGTAATTACTTATCTACAGTCGCTAGCCAAAGGTAATTACATTAATTAATTACCTTAACTTAACATTATATTAACTTTATTTGAACTGAATGGGGACCATTTTGAATATTCATGCTATGATATAGTTCCGTTAAGAGTTTGAATGTATTTCTGAATGGGTAGAGACTTTACGGACAGAAATGATTATGCATTACACTGTTCATTGAATTATAATACCCCAGTATTGTTGTTTTAGAGGCGATGAACTACGTATGGAAGCCTCGTTAGTAGTACGTTCACCCTTTGTATTTGGCTCTTTGGCAATGATGCTACGAGCTGTTCATATGATGGGCCTCTCTCTCTCTCTCTCTCTCTCTCTCTCTCTCTCTCTCTCTCTCTCTCAACTGAAGGGTGCGTCGAAGTACAGGTGGGTGACCCTCCTCCTACGTTGGAGGGGGCTCAGTCTCCTGCGGAAGTTGCCCCCTCGTTAGTGAGGGCTCTTCAACTCCCGACAGCCCTGGCTGTTCGGGAAACGGGTCGTGCTAGGGGGCGGTCAGAATAGGGAAGGCTCCCTCCGTGCAATGCTTTTTAATGCTAGGTCAATTAGGAACAAGTTTCGCGAGCTACGGGCGCTCTTAGCATCAGAATACCAGGATATCGTTGCTATCACCGAGTCCTGGATTCATACTGATCGTAGGGACTACGTTGGGGAGTTCGAAATTCCCGGGTATAGAATGTTTCGCAAAGACCGCACCCGTGGGGAGGGGGGTGGGGTACTAATATACGTCAGAGACACGTTGAGTCCGGTTGACTGCCAGTTCCGGTCGGAACGGGAGCTGCTTGGCGTCGATCTGAACGTGGGAGGGACGAACTATAGGTTAATCTTGGTGTACAGACCTCCGCATCTCCTCCTCGAGGAGGATACAGCCCTGTACACCGAACTCAGTAGCCTGCTAGGGGATAGGGTGTGTGTAGTTTTAGGAGACTTCAACTGTCGCGGCATAAAGTGGGAAAACAGGACTGCCGATGCTGAAGGGAGGAGGCTAGTTGACTTTGCTGATGAGAACTTCCTCACTCAGTGGGTCAACGAGCCTACACGAGGCGAAAGCGTTCTAGACTTATTATTCACGACCGAAGACAACCTCGTCACTGGCCTCACCGTTGACGAATCATTGGGCGGGAGTGATCACGGTCTTATTAGGTTCCGTGTGTGCGTCCCTCGGGTGAAGCGTAGTAACTCGAGAGGCAGTAAGCTCGATCTCCGGCGGGCGAACTTTGTTAGCCTCAGGGATAGCGTAGGAGAGATGGGGTTAGAGGTTGGCGGCGATGTTGATGGAGTGTGGAGTGCATTCCGGGACGAGTTTATGGTGCTGCAGTCTGCTGCCATACCCTCAAAACCGGTCACCCCTGCTTCAACGCAGCCTAAGTGGTTCAATCGTGACATCGCTTCGGCTATCCGAAATAGGAAAGTAGCGTATAGGAGGGCGAAGGCCAATCGTTCCCACGAGAACAATGAAGCGTATGTCCGCCTGTGTAGGGAAGTGAAGGCGAAGGTTAGGCTAGCGAAACGTAACGAAGAACTACGGGTGGCAAGCCTCTGCAAGGGGAACCTAAGGACATCGCTAATGTGCTTAATGAGTACTTTGCGGGAGTGTTCACCAGGGAGGATACCCGCGTCATCCCCGAGCCAGGCGTGAGGCACGAAGGTGCTGGCCTGGATAATGTTAGATGTTACCGCGACAGTCGTTGCCTCTAGAATAGACAAACTGAGCGCGTTTTAAGGCTCCTGGGCCAGACCAGTTTCTCCCCAGAGTGTTGCGAGAAGTGCGCGACCAGGTGGCTCCCCACCTGGCTACAGTCTTCAACAAATCGTTGGAGATGGGCCAGGTGCCTGGTGACTGGAGGGAAGCCAACGTGACCCCTATCTTTAAGAAAGGGGATCACGAAAGTCCAGGGAACTATCGTCCCATTAGTCACTTCAGTTGTAGGTAAATTATTAGAAGGGATAATAGCAGATAGGATCGTTGACCATTTGGATTCCTACAAGCTGCTGGGGACTCCCAACATGGGTTTAGACAGCATAGGTCGTGTCTCACCAACTTGCTCGAGTTTTCCACGTCATGTTGAGTGAGTACGATAAGAGTAGGGCGATTGATATACTTTATCTCGACTTTCAGAAAGCCTTGATAAGGTACCTCACCGCCGGCTAATGGCGAAAGTGCGCGCGCTGGTTATCGGTGGGGAAATAGGTAGGTGGATTGAAAAACTGGCTGAGGAACAGGCGGCAGAGGGTTGTAATTAAAGGGGCTAGTTCGGGTGGGCCTCGGTCACTAGTGGGGTTCCTCAGGGTTCCGTTTTGGGGCCACTGTTGTTTATCATTTACATAAATGATATCGACGGTGGCATCGTCAGTCGAATCGCCAAATTCGCTGATGACACCAAGGTTGGGGCCAATGTTGGGACGCCCGAAGCGATCGAGGAACTGCGTGCGGACGTAGGTAGGATAGGAGAGTGGTCCGAAAAATGGCAAATGCCGTTTAACTTGGGTAAATGCAAAGTGATGCACATTGGCTACGCCAATCCCAAGTCGGACTACTCGATGTTGGGTAGTAATATCGAGGTGACTGATTTAGAAAAGGAATTGGGTGTGCTAATAGCAGCGATCTTAAGTTTACGAAACAGTGTGTAGAGGTGGAAAAGAAAGCCAGAAACTATTGGGTTATATCAGGAGGCAGTTTCAGTTCGGAACAAGGAGATTGTGCTCTCACTGTACAATTCCCTTGTTCGGCCGCACCTGGAGTATGCTGTGCAGTTCTGGTCGCCCACCCTCAGGAAAGATATTGAGAGGCTGGAGCGAGTGCAGGCGAGGCCACAAAGTTAATCCCTTCCGTTAGGCATATGGGCTACAATCGACGGTTACGCCCTGAACTTGTTTTCGCTTGAAACTCGGAGGCTGCGCGGTCAACTGATCGAGGTTTTCAAGCTCTTACGCGGGTTCAACGATGTCGATTTTAGAAGTATGTTTAGTTTAAATGATAACCCAACTCGCAACAATGGTTGGAAGTTGGATTTGAAACGGTTTAGGACTCGTGTGTGTGGGAATTACTTTACGTATAAGATCTGTGACACATGGAACAGGTACCTTCGGAAGTTGTGAACAGTTCCTCTGTGGATCAGTTCAAGAAAAGGGTAGACGAAATCTTGCACACTATTTGAGTGTGTAAAGACATTAGGACCTCAGTCTGCGGAAATTTCTTTTCTATAAAATAGTTAATATCTGGAACCAACTTCCCTCAGAGGTTGTTTCCAGTCAAAGTGTAAATCTGTTTAAAAATAGGCTAGACAAAGTACTGAATACTCTCATGTGAGCAAACTAAATATAGAGCTATAAATATATTCTCCACTTTCCTGTAAAATTTCCTTGGCTACTTTTCCAGGGTCAAGGTATTTTCTTCAACCTTTTTCCGTACCTGCCTCTGGCAGGGAGGGAGCGGAGGGTGGGGAGAGAGCCTTCTACTTTTCTATCCAGTTTTCTACTACTGCTAGGATAGTTGAAAGAAAAATAAACTTTTACAAAATTTTCCCTGGCACCCGTTGCCATTGGTACCTCCTCGGTATGGGCCGCAAGGCCTTTTGAGGTACTTCTTTTCCTTGTAACTCACTCTCTCTCTCAGAATTTATGACAAGTCTTGTATTTCTTTTAACGTAAATAAATTATAAAGTAAATCGTGACTGTATGACAAGTTGGCATCACTGAAAAAGTGATCAATTACGAACAATCTAAGGATCTTTTCCAAATGGACGACCCACGGGATTTAAAATGCCAAAATAATAGGTTTAGTACGGTGAATGCATTTTAAATATAGGGTGTTAAAAAAGTCTCACTACACTTGGAAATTTTTTTTATACATTTATTGTGAAATAAATTTTCCAAGTGTAGTGCGACTTTTTGAATACTCTGTAGAATAGGACATGTCACTTGTCATCAGTGACGTGAAAAGAGGTGGAAGATTGCACGAGAGAATAAAAAAGATACGAATATGTTTAATAAATTTTTCCTTGCAGCTCAAAGTCACCCTACCAAATGAGAGTCCAGCTGCCAACGAATTAATGAAAGTTTGCTGCGGGAAGGTTTGCAAAAACCTCACCACAAACGCAAATGGAATTCTCAAGTTTGCAGTCCCTCCTCATTTGGAAGACAGTATTCACGTAAGTTACAGGGATAGCATTCAAAGTTCATCTTTTAAACCCATATACACAGAGACGTCAACCTTGAAGTATGAAAATCTGAGAGATTTCTCAATGTGCCTTATTTTGAATAACTGGAAACATATCCCACATAAGGAGTTTGAGACATTCTCCCCTCATTTTATTATTATTATTATTACCATCATCATCATCATCATCATTATTATTATTATGATGATATTAATGAGACCGTGAGATAGACTTAAAAATCCGTGAGAGTTGACATGTCTGTATACATCGTTGAAAATAGATCTTATACCATACTTTTGAGCTTTTCAGAGAGTTTTATGCCCAAAACTGATACCCCATCAAAAGTGGTTGATGGGGATTGTTTAACCTCCTTCGCAACAGCTAAGGTTATAGGACGGAGACCTACTGCTTTACGTGGAATCCGAACCACCGGTCGTTAAATCGTCTGGATGCGGACTACGGTCTCCCATCTAACTACTACTACCCAGACTAAATGTCGCTTAATTTCGCTGATCGATGGGTCGATGGGAAGCGGTGTTACGACATTAGCCATGACGTAGCCCTACCTTTTCTATGCCATACCAATGACCCTAAAATCTGGAACAGTTTTACTTTGGGGGTTCTACCTGTATCTTTACATATACTTGCTAAAATTTGTATACATATACCTATGAATGATAGGGTGTAGTGCGGCAATATAAAAACACAATGAAAGTAATACAAATGCCACAGTTTGATACTCGATCATCATTTCTCATCTTGTAACAACCTTTCTAGAATTAAAATAAAAAAGGTCGAGGAACATTTAGAAATTTTGTAAGAACTTTTTGTTTACTTTTTTTTTTTTTGTAAGAAGTGCCCCATTTTTAGTTTCAATTTTTCACGTTCTCGCAAAGTAAACACGTGGTTGTTTTCATGATTACTCTTGGTTACGCTAAAGTCATGAATGATGAGACGCCTTGGAATATTAACAGGTCTAGAGAAAATAAATGAAATCACAATTTTAGATGTTTTTAAATTAAACTTGCCCCAATTTATAGTTTGCATTTTCTTCTAAATCTCTATTATTCACACTTCGTTCACATTCGTCAATATCATGTTGCGTTCTTTTGTCGTATCAAATTTATCGGAACGATACTGGATTCCTCGGTTTAAATTGCCCAAATCCATCATCCACTCTCGTAAATTTTTTGAGCGGGAGGGATATTTGAATCTGAGCTGTATCGTACGCTAGCACTCATTTTGGTATAAATAACATCAAGGGACCTAGGATATGACGTTAATAAAACACCTATTTAAAGTTTTCGCCTTTCCTTTTTATCGTATCAGTATCCTTGGCATCTTAATTTTGTTTTTAAAAATACACCGGTAATTTTTTTCTTTCTATTTTTAAATGTCGCGGACGGAGAAAAATCAATACAAGGACGGTGTTCCTGACGACTTTTTAAACGGTAATTTGTAAATGTGGACGGCGATCGTTATTACACACACACACACACCAGTGGTGGGCGCGGTACCAAAATTTGGGGTGCGTTACGCGGTACTGCGGACCTCAGCATGCCCAGTGGCGTTACGCGGTACTGCGGTACTTTTTCAGGTCCCCTGGTGCGTTCCGCCGGTACTGCGGTACTGCACACAAGAAACAACACAAGTAATAGCACATATTTCAGAAATTGCATATCGGCGATTTTCGCACCTGAACTTTCTGCCATAATGGCTAAAAATCGATCTTTGTCACGAAATGTAACACACGGCAACCGGCTCAAAAGCAAGCATGCACTGGGCGTTGTGATAGGATGGCAACGTAACATGTTCTGACGAAAACTAACGTGTCTAGAGTTAGGCTGATGCAACACACGCAGCATTCGTCTTACTGTACTCCTGTAATAAGGTTACTTCAAAAAAAGTGTAATTTTTTGAAAAGTCGTGTTTGTCGGTACCGCGGAAAAGTACCGAGGGAAATTTGAATGCGGAGCGGTACTGCTGTACTTTCAGCGATCCTTTGCGTTATGCGTACCGGTTTGGTAGTGCGGTAGTACCGCAGTACCGCAAAAAATACCGCAAGTGCCCAGCTTTGACACAAAAACAAACACACCACACACACACACACACACACCACACCACGCCTTGTGCCTATTACTTCACTTATTTCTATAGTACACTTTATGTATCTTAGAATTAA